>RJWM01035656.1:0-18769 GCA_004363535.1 Dasyprocta punctata
ATAACGATGCGCAAATTGCAACCATTGTCAAGCTTCTATCTTCCGGTTTTGTAAACCTGCAATGCTGTGTATTTATGCTAGTTGTTTGCTTGTCTCTTTTGCTTGTTGTTTTTACTATATATGTCATTTTTTTTGTTGTTGTTGTTGTAGTTTTTGTTTGTTTTGTTTTTCTTCGCTTAAATAAAATTTAAAAAAAAAATAAATAAAATAACAAATTTCACTTCAGAGGTAAAAACTAAAAGCTATGCCAGTATACAAAGGACTTCTTAGTCATTGTGATGCTGCATATTCCAGGTTCTTTGTATGTAAACTCTATCTGTGTTCCTCACATATTCAAGTCTTCCAAAATGCAAAGCTTAGAATAACACCTTATTGTGCTTGTATCTTCCAAACTGCAGATGTTTATAATGACAGATATTGTTCAGGTTTGCATGTCTGTGTTATTGCTAATGTGACAAGTTTCTTTGAGCAAAAATAATTAGATATGTCTAAGTACTTTGCATTCCAAGATTAGGTGCTGGTCATTTAAGAAGCACATCTGAGACACCACACTCTACTTTATTTTCAAAGCATTTCATTACTCTTGCTCAGGAAGTAATTCAGTGACAGAGCACTTGCCAAACATATACAAGACCCTAGGTTCAATACCCAACACCACCAAAAAGAAATTAGCCTTCGAAGACAAAACTTGGCAAGAATTTATGTCATTTAATATTTTACAATCAGATAAAAGTAAACTATTATTAACAAAGTACATGTTCAAATTGTTACTGTTCATACTAAAATGGAACGCCAAATGTATTTTTAAAAGACAATAAGAAAAGTTTGATAGTCCTGGTGTAATTCTGTAAACTGTAGTTGTCTCCCTAAAAAGCTGTGTATACATGGAAAAACAGACTGTTTTATTACTTGCTAAACTTTCCTCAGAGTTTTAACCATAGCCTCTGAGCCATTTGTCATACAGTTTTGAGTGTTCTCTAAAGTGTTTGAATATAGATTTGTAAAAGGGACTCTTAACAAGTCCTGCTAACAGCTTTCTAGTAAAACTAAACTTATTCTTCAAACAAATTAGTTTTTTGAAATATCTTTGATAAAAATCAGAGCTATTATACAAACTGGATTTGTTTTGCTCCTATTAATTTTTTGTGGGTTTTTTGTATTTTCCCTATAAAATGTCATAACCAGTGCCTGGCCTCCTGGGTTTTCAACTGAGACTTGGAAACCCAGTGGAGGACTTCCAGAATGGCTTCACAAAGCAGCAGGAACCACTGAGTGAGTGTATTCAAACCATGGGGATATATTGTAAGTTGAATTCATGCCAATTTGTCATTTAGTCTGGTAAATTTTTAAAATAAAAAATGTATATTCACCCACATTATTCACTAGCTCTGGCACTATGCAACTTCTGGCTCTTGCCCAAAGTCAAAACAGCTATGAAAAATAAACATTTTGAACCAACTCAAGACCTCAAGGCAGCCACAACAGCCTAAAGACACTCACAAAAGAGGACTTCCAGAACTGGAAGAAGCAGTAATAATAATGCAATAAGTGGGTTCTAAGCAAGGGAGAGTATTTTAAGGGGAGTTAATGACAATGTATCTTTCACTGTAATAATTTTTTAACTGATGTATTTGTCATACTTTTCTATCATACTTCATAGATCTAAGGTACCATCCAGATGTCCCACTTTTGGGTATATATCCAAAGAAAGTGAAATCAGCATATTAAAGAATATTACCATGCCCATGTTGATTGTAGCACTATTCACAACAGCTAGGATATAGAATTATCATAGGTGCCAACAACAGATGAATAAGGAAAATATAGTGTATATCTACAATACTCAGCCATAAATAATGAAATTCTGTCATTTCCAGCAAAAGGATGGAACTGGAGGACAGTATGTCAATTGATGTGAGCCGAGAACAAAAGCACATGCATAACATCCTCCTTCTCATATGTAGAAGCTAAAAAAAGTGCACCTGACCACAGAATAGTTAGAGATTGAGAAGATTGGGAGGGAGGGTAGACAAAGAGAGGATGGTTTGCGTTAGTGAAGACTGTATATATTTGCTAAAATATTACACTGAACACCATTAATATGTACAATTAATACATGTTAATCAAAAACAAAATAACATTTTTAAAATAAAATTCAAGTTCCCACATCTACAGAAGCCAAATCTCCTGGGATAGGTTCAGGAACCTGCATTTTCTCAACAGGTTCTTTTGCTCCACAAACAGATGTAATTAGTGAACCAGTGCTTGAGAATGAGTTAAGCAAAGACAGTAGGTGGTTGAACCTTACTGGTTTACCAGGTTAGATGTGCTACAGAAGGTTAAGAAGTGGTATTATTCCAAATAAGACCCCCATGTAGTGGCAGCAGCACCCAAGAGCTTGTCACTACAAAGCTCACGTTCATTCCACTGTATTATGCCACTTTAAATGAAGAGAAAATCAAAGGCTCAGCCAAAGTTAGGAAAACTCATATGGGCAATCAGGTGAAAACTAGAGTTTGCCATCCAAGAATGTCTGCACTGGGATGCAGAACATGTCACTGAATTAGGCTTGTTCGGCCAAGCCTTAACCACATTAGATAGCTTCCATTACATTTTTATAAGACAGCAGGTCCGGCTACTGTCTATTGCACACACAGGCTCTTGGGGTGGTATAGACTCTGTTCTCCATTAGGTGGGAGGCACCCTGTGCTTTGGTAGCAGTAACAATCTTGTAACGAGCAAACTATTCCCTCGGAGTAAACTGTTCACCCATGTGTGGTAAACAGAACCAGAACAGCTGCTGCAAGGTGAGGCAGACAGCACCATTTACACACCACGGAATTTTGTAGGTAGTAATAATCATAGAAAACTCTTGTAAAGGGCCTTGGAGTCTGCAAAGAGCTTTGACATTTACTGTTTGATTTTGCTGTCAGAGAAGTCTCAAGAGTTAGATGTTTTGCTGATGAGAAAATAGATTCAGAAAGATTGATGGCTTATCCAAGACAACATAGCTAGCAAATGGCAAAGCATGTACTCATACTTATGTCTTCTGATTTTAAATCCCTTGCTGTACAGCCCAGAATGATGAGAGTGAAACAGTTTAATAGTCAATCCTCAGCAGCAAGAAACGGGATTTGTAGCCCAACGGGGGAAATTCATTACTGCTGAATCAGAATCTATACATGAATCCCTAAAAGAAGACTAAGCTCTGGTTTCCAGTGCCCAAGCATACCCTTTCCCCTCTGTTCCTGAGGTCCTCACAAGGATCTAGTTCGGCTAGAATAAGGAAAGTATGGATTCCACTGATAGCAATGTTAGTTTGTAGAGCTTCCCTGGAAGCTTTTCAGAGTTTCTTCCTGGACCAAAAGCTCCTTCGTGAAATGAAACACTCCTGTAGCCTTGTCTATATATGTGTAAATCAGTTAATAATATCCTGGTACTAGAGTGCTTTTTATGTAGCTCTGTAGCTCAAACACATTTCACTATGCAAAATTTGTAGAGGCTCCCAGGATCCTGTACACTCTGCTACTTCTCTATCTGTATGCCCTTATCAGTAAAGCTTTGCACAGTTAACATTGTGTGTCATGAATGGAATGGGTTACTGTGCACCATCCACAAAGTGGTATCAAAGTGAGTTCATTCATCCCAGTGTCTCAGTAAATTTGTGTTGTTACAACAGAATATCTGATTACAGGTAATTAATAAAGAACAGAAATTTATTTCCCCCAAATAGCTCTTTCTGAGAATCCCAAACACTAGATTGAAATGTAAACTCATTACCACGTTGGACATATAACACCCAACTCCAGTTGCAGGAAGACTTATTGGCACCCTAAGGATGATCATAGAACCAGTTGTAACCCATAGGGAGAATTTTATCAGTGCCCAAAAGCAAGGAATAGAATAGGAAAAGACAAATCCTGATGACTTAAAGGAGTACTTCTTTCCTCCCTCTGGTAACTTAGAAAAGTACTAGTCCAGTAGGTTTGAGATAGCTCAACATGCTGTGACCAGTTCCTGAGCTCTACTGAAAACTCTTTTCTTCCAACACAGCCATTTTCTCAACATTTCTTAGGGCACGAGACTTAAGAGTGTCCCAAGATGGTGAACTCTAAGGATCGAAACCTGGGCAGCAGACTTAGGCACTCAAAATTAGACAATCTAAAATCCTCATATTAACCAAGGATCATAGAGACACCCCCTGGTTCCCTATTATTTAAACATACAAAACACTTGCGCAGTTGAGGTAGAGTCCCTCACTATAAGAACTGTAGCTATGAGGTCACCCCAGCTCTGCCCAACCTCAGCACATCTCCCTGTGAGATGAGAGTATCACATCATCTTCTACCATTTTGCCTTTAATTTTTTCCCTAACAAAATATCTTTATATCTGCCTAACATGGCAATAATGCATCCACTAGTTACAGTGGCAGTGGAGGTCTGGAGTCCTTCCCCATAGCCTTCCATTATTCTCCTCTACTAATCATCTTTGGTAGGGTGGGAGCAGGAGGAAATGGAAAATGCTCTGACATATCCTTAAGGACAGGAAAAGTTGAATTCTGAAATCCTTCATAAACTAGAGCCACAATTTGTTCATAGGCTTTCTTGCTTCTCTCCAATATCTAGCTTCCCCTTCAAAGGTTCACATCCTCCTCACAGTCACCCCTCCCTGCAATGACTCCCCCTTGCAATGCTCCTTGTCCCTCCCTCTGCCTTTCTCTCACCAACTCTTTGAAGTCTGTCTCAACACCCATCTCTTTTCCTCACGCCTGCCAATTAGATAGGTATTGATTCCTTCCTTTTGGAAAATCAGTGTTGTTAATATTTGTGTCATTATTTAGAATAGTCAGTATTTAGTCTAACATGGCTAACTACCTCTTAGGTGTGTATCATGAATTTCTAAATGCATCTACTAGCTTCTGGAAGATAGGTTTCATATCTCGCATTCTCAATGTCTGGCACATGGAACGTGCTTCATTCAAATGACCAGAAATGTTTGAGTGTTAAGATTATGAGTCCTTTTAAATCAATATAGGGGAACTCTATGTCCCCACTGTCCCCTGCCAATGGAGAGTCATGCATCTAGATGAGATCAAGTGTTGTTATTAAGAAGTGTCATTTTGTAGTCTCTAACCACTGTGAAGAACAGAGATTTCACTAATGGATCTCTACACAGTTTTAAATAAGTCAGAAACTCTTCAGACAAGTCACCAAGATGACATTCTTGGTCCTGAAGGTATTTATCCATCTAAAGGGCAATGAGCAGAACTAAAATGCATCTGACCACTGAAAAGCTTCAGTGACATCTGTTATAATCATCACTAATATGACAGTGTAATGTAAACATGGCACAAAAGGCTGCTGAGGCTCCAAGTACAGCAGCACTCTACCCAGCGCTCTACCCAGTGGGTGCTCTCACTATTTACATCCACGTCAGCATCTGTGTCTTCTCAGAGAACTTCCTCCAAGACTGGTGGAGCCCATAGGGCCTTCCCACACATAGGCTGAAAATGCTTAGGCTTTAACACACACATCCAGGTGAGTGATGAGGGGCCAGGCAGCCCTGAACCCATGACTGTAAATACCTGAGCTCCTTCTCCCATTGGCTGGAAGAATTCTGAAACATCTTTTCCAGAGTTTCTCTGTGGGAATTAAGCAACAATTGCCTCCTATGAAAACTACTTAATAACTCACAGTTCAGTGGCTGATCTGTCTTCGACATATTCCTATCGCCCTCATCATCCATTTTCTTTCCAGTTTCCAACAAACGGGTTACATTTGAATTCTTAACTAAAGATTCTGGGAAATCCAAACCAAAATACTGAAGCCATCAGCCTGTCAATAGAAGTAACAGAGACAGACACTGCATCAATATGAATGTCCAGAGACAATATGTGTACTGAGCTCCTTCCCCATGAGGGAAAATACACCAAGAAATTAAAACCATTTTCTAAGGTCCTCACAGAGCCAAGGTGTCTGTGGAGGAATATAACATATCTCCAAACTTCATCCCAGGTTCTGCTTGCTCCTGTTTCTCCTTCTGGGTAAGCAGAGAAGACCATACCAGATGAGAGCAATGACCTGCCCTATCCCATCAACACTGGGACTCCTTTTATCCCAAATCTTCTTCTGGCTGAATTCTACTCATATTTAAGTTCTCGATTTACCACACAACGTATGTTTAAGGAAACCTTCTCTGGTGCTTCCCTTTGCCTCTCTCTTTTTCTCATGACTCCCTTTACTTCCTGTCATAGCACCAGCTGCCTGCCTGGCAGTTACCATCTTCTATGCTGTTTGCTGGCCTGTGAATGTGCTAGAGCCAGGGACTATGTTTCATCTTTGCATTTACCTCCAAAATATAACACGACATCTGGCACAGAGCAGAAGAAATGCTCACAGAATGTTGCATGAGTGAATTTGTAAATGAATGAAATTTTCCAAATATCCATTCTAATCCTGATCCATTGTTTAGATCCTGAATCACATTTTCTTCCACTTAGCAGAACAATTAACCTAAATTTATAAGATAATTAGGTTACAAACCAGATGTGATAATGTACTTGGGAGGCTGAGGCAAGAGGATCACCTGTGAGTTCAAGGCTACTACACAGTGAGTCCAGGCCAGCCTGAACTACATAGTGAGATCCTCTATCAAAAAAAAAAGAAAGAAAGAAAGAAAGAAAGAAAGAAAGAAAGAAAGAAAGAAAGAAAGAAAGAAAGAAAGGAAACTAGGTTACAAAAGACCGCAAAGATACTTTGTGAGGTCTTTTTTTAACAGATAGGAATTTTCAGACTCATTATATTACAAAGCCAAGTTTCAGAAGACCCAGCTTCTATCACTATCAGATAAATAACCTTCAATGAGTTTCAAGTTATCTTATTGAAATGTAAAATGTAAATCCCCAGATCTGTGTCCCTACATATAAAATTGGGATCACTGAGTTTGCCTCATGTACCTCAAAGGAGAGTTTTCCTTCTTTTTATGTTCACCTACTATGTGCCAGACACCTGCCAGAGACTACACTTATGACACTAAGTCCTCAGACTGTTCCCTTAAGGAGCTTATGTTGGTAGTGACCCCACAAGATGAGCAATATACCTTAAAAAGGAGAAGGCTGACTCTCAGAATGTGACACACCCTCCTGAAGTTCACGCTGCTTATCAACAGAACAACCAAACTTCAATCATAGCGCTGTTCTTCTAAATAAAAATACTACCTTCCCATAGTGTAGAGTTTCCAGTCCCCTGTTCCACCCTCTACCAGTACAAGACTCGTAGGTTCCTGCCTTTACTTTAGAATTTAGTGTAGCTTTATATTTCATTGTGCAATCCAATTTTGGAAACAGGTTGATTATCGTGTCCAAAATTAGCTAAGTAATAAAGGAATAAAATGGCACGCATTCAACATGTGCTGGAAATATTGAATTACATTTAATGGTTTCAACAGCTTCATTTTTAGGAGACTTGGGATGGAAAGTTCTGAAAGCTGGGCCACTTCAAGTACTCCAGTCTCATGTAATCATTCAATCCATTCCATCTTATTCCATGAGCATTTATTGACTGTGTGCTAGAATGAAAGACACAAGGATCAACCTGTAGGACTAAAGAAAATTTAAATAGAGCTAAGCTTAATTGAAAGCAGTGGTACAAAAGCCAGATTTAGATAACATCTGGTTAGTGTTTGTTGATTGATTGAGGAATGAAGAAATTAATGCTCACAGTCCAGTTGTTCTATTTGCATTGGTGATTGAACATATGTTCAAAGTCAGACACATTTCTATCTGAATTCAGCCTGTGTTCCTTACTATTGGATGTGGCCTTGAACCAGTAATGTAATCCTTCTGAGTCTCAGTTTCCTCATCTGTAACAAGGTGATAATATCGCCTACCTCTTTTCTCTTAGGAATCTCTTGAACACTTACAGGAACCACAGTTCTGAGAAGGTAAGAAAAAGGTTGGTTCTGGCAGCACTACTAAATTGTACATTTTAAATCTCTTCATTTCACCTTCTGAGGTCTCTGTGGTCTAGTCTGGTCTGAAGAGGGAGCTGATCTTGCTTTGTGAAGTGGGGCAGGTCCCTGCATCTCTCTAAGGATTAGTTCCTTTATCTATAAAATAAGGACAATAGCAGAAGCTAACTCACAGCATTGTGTGAGGACTAAATAAAATAATGTGGGGAAATCTCGGCTCTCAGTGCCTGGTCCGAGGAAGGCACTCAGAGATGACACTTCCTAGCATTTCTCCCTTGCTGCATGACCCTGGCACGACACTGCCACGTGGTTTGTAGCTTACTCTGACCTTTCCATCGGGACCTTCCCATGCACATTTAGTGAGTGCTACACATCACAGCAAAAGGGGAGGCGAAAGGATTTCCCATCCACACACTCCAAAGCCCATCAGATTTCCAAGGAACAGACACTTTACTCAGCTTCTGAAAAAGAAAGAAATCCCCTGGAATCTTCTTTAGCCCAAAAAAGCATCAACACCTCTGTGCCCTAACTGGAAGAGTTCAGAGGAAACACAAAGAGAAATTCCACCAGTTAGGAGATTCTGAAACTGCACCCCAACCCCACAGGTACCTGTGGGTTCCAAGTGAAGGTAGACCGGGTCTGATTCCATTGCTGAGCTTCCAGTGCCATCTCGTGGCGAGTATGTGCCACCACAGCCACTTCAATCCCCAGGCCAAAGCCGTCAGGTTCTGGGTCCCAGCAATATATTCAGCTGTAATGACACATACCTCTAATTCCAGCATTCTGAGAGGCTGAGGCAGAAGAATTGCAAGTTTAAGCCCAGCTAGGACAACTTAGCAATTTAGCAAGATCCTGTCTCAAAATAAAAAATAATTTTAGAAACAGGCTGAGGATGTAGCTCAGTGCAAAGATCTTAAGTTTGATACACAGCACAAAAAAAGAACAGACAACCACTGGGAAACAGGTGAATGAGAAGCATGGGGCAAAAGTTTTGTGGTGTGGACCTGAAGTTCAATTAAAAAATTTAAAACCTACTGACTTTCTGGGTGGCCTAAAGCAAGTGACTGCTTCCATCTTCAAAATGGAGATGATTGTGCTGGTCTGGAGAGATTTTGGACAGAATCAAATGAGTGACCACCTTAGAGCACCTGGCACTCATGAGCTTTTACTTTTTCCAGTGTGAACTCTTACTGGGTAGACAGGTTTCTTACCCGCAGCAAGGAGGGCTGATACAGAAATGGGTCTGCAGGTGTCAGTTTTCATAAAGCTTCTCCAGTGTTTGAAGGACACTTTCCAGGGTTGTCTCCATTATTCTTTCTCCCTCCAGAGATCCAAGTTAAGAACCACTCATCTCCTTCTCTCTCTCTGTGAAAGACCAAACAAGAATTTATGTTAAAGAGGGCTTAAGCCTTCAAAGATTCAACCTTAATGACTCTGTGAAGAAAACTGTGAAACATGACGTGGACCCAACCCTGAAGACAGTCTCCAGGCACTGGGTTACAGGTGACTCCAGCCCCACAAAGGAGTGAAAAAGACACAAGAAGGAAGCTGAGTGCCCTGATGGAACAGTGGCGTTTATACACAGTATGAGGGACAGAAAAAAACAGCTCTCCCAGTCGTCCTTTCACACAGAACTAAACCAGGGCACAGAGAAGATAGGCTTTTCAAAGGTCACATAGAAATTAGCGACAGAGCTGGAGACAAAACCCAGATCTCCTAAGTAGACAGATAAATAAAAAAGAAGGCATTTCAAACCAGCAGGGAAAAGATAAATAAATAGCACTGGGGTAACTGGCTGACATTTTAGAGAAAAAAAAATTAAACTACATTCCTGCCTTATTTCCTACAGCAAAATAAATTCCACAGAGATGTTTAACCAATGAAATTCATAATTTTATTTTTAACAATTATTAAAATGTAAGGGAAAATAAAGAATGAAAATACTGTGTGTACATTTTCAAAAATTCATAAATTAAGATTTTTCTTTGGAAGGATATAAGAAATTTGAGATGGACAAATCTCTTGGGAGAGGCACAGCGGGGGACATTGTGGATAAGAAACACAGTTTAATATTTACATTCTATACTGTTAATTTTTCTAAAATTTTATCCTTATATAATTTTTTGGCAGCAAGGTTAATCTCTGTTAACATAGAGGTTCTCTGGGTTTGGGGGTAATAAGTGAGGACATGGGATTTCTTTTCTTCTTTATCCTTTTTTTTTTTTTTTTTTTTTTTTTTTTTTTTTTTTTTTTTTTTTTTTTTTTTTTTTTTTTTTTTTTTTTTTTTTTTTTTTTTTTTTTTTTTTTTTTTTTTGTGGCACCGGGGGTCGAACATGCAACTTCATGCCTGTCAGACAGGCACTTAAGCCACTGAGCCAAACTCCCAGCCCTAGTTTTTTGAGGTAGGTTCGCACTATGTAGCTCAGGCCAGCCTTGCACTCACGTTGTAGCCTAAGCCAGCCTCGAACTCACAACGCTCCTCCTACCTCAGCCTCTGGAGTGCTGGGATTAAAGGCGTGCGCCACCATGCCCAGCTATCCTTTTTGGTTTTAAACCAAAAATTATCAGAGATTTTTACTATATTTTTAAAATTAAAGAAATAAAATTATATAAATACTAGAAAAGAGTGGGTCAGTGTAGATAGTATCCAACTTATAATGGCTTGATTTACAGTTTTTCGACTTCATAATGGTGTGAAAGAGATGTGCATTCTGTGGACACCTGACTTTGTATACTGAATCTTGATGTTTTCCTGGGGCAGCAGCATGTGATATGGTAGACTCGCATTGCTGGGCGCCTTGGGCCACAGCTCTCAGTCAGCCACATGATCCCGAGGGTAAACATCAATGCTACATAGTGCAGTTAAGCTATGATGTTTGGTTTAGAGTAGTATTAAATACATCTTGAACTTAATATATTTTTACTTACACTGAGTTTGTGGGATGTAACTCCACTGTAAACTGAGAAGCATCTATAGTCTCATAAATTTGAAGTAGGAAACACTTTCGAAGCATGACATAAAACCAAAAATCCCTAAAGGAAAAGGACTGAGAAATCTGACTATATAAAATGTTTAGTCTTTTGCCCAAGAAAACAAGTTAAAACAACACAGAATACTTAAGAGAATTTGGTTATACATATGCTCAAAAAATGACCAATTTCCTTAATGTAAAATAAATTTTACAAATCAATAAAGAAAAGCCACACACTTCAATCAAAATGCTAATGTCTTTTTGAAACAGCATCTCACTATGCAGTTCAGACTGGCCTTGAGCTCACTTTATAGGCCATGCCAGTCTCAAACTCACAATGATCCTCCTGCCTCTGCCTCCCGAATGCTGCGATTACAGGTGTGTACCACCACGTTAGGCCAATAAATATATTTTAATATGTTTGATTGTATCATAATTAAGAAAAAGCCCAAATGAAATCAACATTAAGATACTCCTTTACCTTCTTATCAGTTTGGTAAAATATTTAAAGCGAAATGCTACTGCTTTGAAAGATAAGGAAAAATAGACACATGTACTATGCTGTGGTAGTACTTTGTAAATTGGTTCAAGTTTCACAAGAGCAATTTGGGAGTGTCTAGCTCCCCATTCAAGGTGAAAATATAAGTGTCTTTTTTGTGTTTATACAGAGTGCAACTGCGGTCTGAATATGTCCCTCAAAACTCATATGCTAAGGGATGTAGCTTGGGTGTAGAACCGAGTTTATGTGAGCCCTGGGTTCTATCCCAGTGCCTCAAGGGGAGAAAAGTTGAAATTTAATCACTAATGTGATAATATTAAGATGTGAGGCCTTTAGGAAGAGATTAAGTCATGAAGGCAGACTTCATGAGTGAGATTATGAAAGGTTTCAGAGAGTGAGTCTGCTCTTTCCTACCCTTCTGCTGTAACAGGACAGAGGATGAATCCCTCGAGGCACCATCTTGGAAGGAAGACTGGGGCCTTCACCTGACCTCAGACTCCCTGTGCCTTGATCGTGGACTTCCCAGCCTCTGGAACAGTGAGGAAATAAGTTTCTGTTCTTTATAACTTTCTGACTTCAGGTAATTTGTGATAGCATCCCAAACAGACTGCCATGGATACTCTCACGAGGAAATCCAAAATCTCCTTCCTGAGGACCTTCCTAGTTTTCTTAAACTCCAGGAGTTTCCTCAGTCAGAAGTTCAGGTGAATATTAACCTACTCACAACTTCCAGTCAAAAAAAGAGTGGGAAAATTGGATGTGTCTGCTCTTCTAGCACCTCTCATTCACCAGAGCTGTGAGTCACTGTCAGACACTACTGTCTGAATGTCTCCCATATGGTTCTTGCCCACTATTCCCATTGCCCTGACATCCCTGTCGAAGTCTTTGGGATTCTTTTTTTTTCTCTCTCATTTTTTTACTAGTCCATGTTTTCAATACATAATGTTTACATTCCTGGTGAGGAGTTGGCATATGTACATAATACATCTTAACTCCTTTTATTAATCCCTCCCCCACCCCATCTCTTTCTCTCCTGCCCATCTGAGAAAGTTATTTCCTTAATTCCTACTGTCCACCTTTTGTTTCTCTCTTTGTTTATATTCTGGGATTCTCATGTAAGAGAAAGCAGGCAACATTTAAGCATGTGTGCCTAATTTATTTCACATAACAGGAGCAGGAGAAACCCAGCTCCAAGCATGAGCTCTGTGAAGACAGAACCTTGTCATACTAGGTCCTTGGGGTCAAACTCCTATATCTCTCAGCCATGATTATTCCACTCCCACAGTTTGGGCTAGAAGCTTCCCCTAGTGGCACAGGTGCACATTGTGGGGTGGGCAGCAGGCGCCATGGAAATGTGCCCCAGCGGGCTCAAGTTGGGGGAGGGATCCCAAGAGAGGCAATAGATCTGCCTCTACCAGGGTATCTTGTGTTGGGCCCTTTGCAAAGGCACCCTTTTGATATATCTTTCCAGTTATATGAAGGTCTGTGGGCTCCTGCAACAGCTGCTCTTTCAATTCTTCTCAGTTCTACTTCCCTAGAGAACTAGGCTCTGAACATTCATTTGGCCACAGTTAGAGCCATCAAAATTTACCCTCTAAAACTCTCGCTAACTCTGAATCTCAGGGTGAAGCTGAATGTAAGAAGAAAAGAGAAGAGAGAAGCTTCTTGCCTCCAATGACCTAGAACCTCTTCCCAGCTCCCCAGCAGCTCTGTGACCCAGAACAGGGCCCCAAAATAAGTGCACATCTGCAGATTTAAGATGTATCCCTCAAAATGTGCTTTGGAATGAGAACAATTAGCAATGGCTTTCATTGGAAAAGAAAAAACTACAATTCATGATATGGCTGTCCTTTATACCAGCAATGTGATTCATAGAAATTTACCTTACAGAAATATTTGAATAAGCACACAAAGATTGTCATTGTAGCATTGTTTGTGAGAGTAAAGACTGTACCATAAATATGAGTATGATTAAATAAAGTATAGTATATGCATACCATATAGTGCTATATAGCATTAAAAGCAATGAGATAGATTTATGTGCATGGATGTGGAAAGATGTACAAGATTCTTTAGTAATCAAGACGCATACTTCAAAGCATGTTAAAATATGCTCCTTTATCATTTTAAGATATTGTTTATAAAATGGCTATATAAATATATATGATCAGGCATTTCTGCTTTATGTATATTATGTGTAATAACTCATTTAATCCTTTTAACAACCCTGTGGAGTCAGTATCCATTTTGCATGTAGGAAAACTGAGGCAAAGGGAACTTGTACAACCAGGACAAGCTGATAAAGCTAACAAAAACTAAGCATTATTATTGAAACCCAGGAGGCTGGCTTCAGAGTTTAGCATTTAAGCAGAAGTTAGCATATACGTTTTTCTGTGCAACCAGGTATGCCTATACTTGTCTAGAGAGAAGCCCATGAAAACTCTTAATACTCCTTACCTTTCACACTTGGGATTAGGAAACTGAAAAAAATGGAAAGAGAATCTTGCATTTTTGCTACATGGCTTTCTCTAGTACTTTTATAAGCACACATTACCTTTACATACACACATGAATAGATACATATTTGTTTAAAGCAAGTCACTAGACTTGGACTGATACAGTCGTCCACCTCAGATATATCTCCCTGCCACTATTTGCTCTGATTTGCAAAATTATAGGTAGCTTTTCTTTGTTTACCTTTTAACATTTAAGCCCCTCTGGTGCCAGGCAAGAACACGGCATCCACTGCTCTGCTTAAAACCTTCAGTGACTCCTTACAACCATGACAAAATCATGGCACAGGTGGAAATGGAAGTGGAAAAGGAGGAGGGGATAGCTCCACCATCTCCCACCTCTCCAACCTAAATCTGTGCCACTTCCTTCTCAGACTTAATACTTTGGCAACACTAAACTGTTAGTCATTCTCTGCTCACAAATGCCTTGCATTCACTTACCTTCTGAGTCCTCTTCCTGGATTGCTGTAACCCATGCCCACAAGCACCCCCTCTCACATGATGAATTCTTACACAAGCACACACGCATACAGTCATATGCATCCACCCACCTGTGATTCCAAGGAATGTGACGCACCATGTATACTCCTTACATTTCCCTTCAGTGAAGAACTTGTTTCTGGTTGCCGACAGAATACAGCTGATGAAGACTTCAGCTGTCAGCGAATTGCTTCTGCAACAGAGAGCTACCTCACCCAAGGTGACCCACGTACAATGACTGACTGGTGCAATGGTGTAAAAGCCTGGCCATCTTGGCCCAACTTGAGATACCTCTGAATGGCCGTTTTCACTCCAGACCTTCCCACAGGCTCAGCTGGCACTGCTCACAACCAGATCTACATTGAGGCTCATCTTTACCCTCCACCTGATCCTACTTCTAGCCATTCTCTCCCACAGGTGACAATCTTCAGGGCACACTTCAATAACATCCTGCACACTACACTCCATCTCAGAATCACCTTCTGCAAACATAGCTTCTGACATTTGAAGTGTCCTGTTTACTCACGTATTCAAGGGACATTTACTAAGCCTGCATATAAAAAAAGGCCAAATTAAATAGAAGATGCAATTCTCTATTTCTGTTAACTGGATCTTAAGCTACTCTAAATGTAATTTTTGATCCTGTCAGCTGATTTATAGTCAGTGAAGACTTTAAAGACAGTAGGGAAACCAGTTAACAGTACCAAAAGTCATTTTGGTTTTTTTTTTTTTAATTTAAGCGAAGAAAAAAAAAGACATATATAACAAAGGCAACAAGCAAAAGAGACAAACAAACGACTAGAGTAAATGCACAACAGTAACATTGCAGGTTTACAAAGCAGGATGATAGAAACTTGACAATGCTTGCAATATTGCGTATCGTTATCTTTAAAATAGTTACTTACATTAACACATATAGACATGTAAAATTGACCTAATCATATGAGCATTAATTGTTCTTTCTCAATAATGAATACATTCAGCAGTGTGTTCATTTTAGTTATCTTACATATACATATATACAGATTTGTATCTTTTCCTTTTCCCTTTTCTCTTTCCCCCTTTTCCCTTCCAAAAGTCACTTTGAAGTGCTGAAGTAAGGTTTTGAAATAGAATATTTAAATCACATCCTCTTAAGAGTGTATCAATGTCTTATAACCTCCCATTCATGGGAAAAGGCTACAGATGACCCCCAGGTGGGTTCAACGAGTATATTTTGAATATACTTCTTTAAATTAAAGGGGAATAAAACTGTTCCAATGGCAGCATTTCATAGCCACCATCATCTCACCCTTTTTATCACCTTCATAAATATGATCATTTTTGGTTTAACAACAAAAAAAATGAACTACCACCAAAACCTTGATGCCTAGTTAGAGTTGCAGATCTGGGAGGTGGGAGTTCCCTACTTACCATTCTAAATGTGAGCCCTCTGCATCTGGTGTCATTATCTCAACATTATGTCACCAAAACATGCTCACTCAGGACCAGCCTGACTCCACCTGCCACTTGGAGGGAGAAGAAGGCCAGAGTTTCCAAAAGCAGTGTGCAGTCATCACCAGCTCCAAAAGCCAACACAATGCAGAGTATAAAAACTGTAACACCACAGAATGGATGCTCATATTTCTGTTAACTGTCCCTCCCCTTACACATCTGGAATACATCACCTTTTTCTGGGAAATATCCTTCCCTTGTTCCAACTGTATGGTTCTCACAGAAGTTATCACATCGACATATAATTCAGTCATCTCCATCAGCACCACCACTGTGGAGAGACCCCATATCACAACAACAACAAAAATAAGAAGAGATGCCTTTACCAGCTTCTGGAGGAGAACCATAGCAGAGGGCACCCTAATAAGCAGTAGGTACAAAAGGCTGACTTTCTTACACCCTAACCAGGTCACTCAACCCCTTGAGCTTTCTTCATTTGTAACAAGAGTAATAATAGCAGCCCTTCCGTGACTTTCTATACTTTGCGTTCTGTGTTTATGTATACTTTATTTTATTCAACTACTCACTAAGGTGGTTATTGTTCTTTTCCATTTTACATATGAGACAATGGAATCTCAGTAATTTGCCCAAAGAGACACAGCCAGGAACAAAGGATTTATATTTGAACCCAGGTTTATGGACTACCAAAGTCAAGTCCTCTTTACCCCATACTTTGCCACTTAAGTCCACCACACGTTTCATGAAAGACATAGTGAAGATATCTCCTAGCTCAGTGCTGCATACAACAGGCACTCAATAAATGCTAGAAAATGTTAAGGCTGAAGCAGAATAATAACTGTACAGTAAAAACTTCCACAAATAGCTGCACAACACAAAACTTGTTCAAATCTGTCAGTAAAGATGAGCATGAAAACAAACATGAAAGGCAGCGTGTGCTCCCTCACCATGAATACATCTCAAACAGCTGCTGTCCTACCCAGAAAAGTGAAGATGCTCCCTAGGCCTAAGGACCACCAAGAACTATTCTGCTGTCACTCACTCCAGCTCTTCCATTCAGTGAACACCCTGATTCCCTTCACCTCGGACACAAGTATAAGGGCCTCATATGTTTTCATCATGCCCCACCACTCTCATGACTGATGCTTTCAGAGTAAATGTTCTGTCCCTTCATCATTAATTGTCTAAGATTCAGGAATCTCTTCTATGGTTACAGGAAAAGCAATGAGTCATCCCTCGCCTAGATCTTATTCCAAGGCAAAGCTGAAGTAGCAAAGCCCAGAACAGTAGCGTTTCATTGATTCATTCGTGCAACTAAAACAATGAAGCTTAAGTGACCAACGAAATAAAAATAGTGAATAGAATATTAATAGACCATACCGTGCATATTTGATTCTTGTGAAGATCATTTTCGATATTCCCTTTCTTATAAAATAAATGTATTGGTCTGGGCGTCTCTTGGAAGGATGACAGTATGCAATATAGCAAATATGGGGGGTTTCCTTCTATCTTGTTTTTGAAATCTGATATTGTTCTCACCGTTTTGCTTTGTTCTGATTAATTGTTTTGCTTTATTCAATATTGTGTTTGATTGGTTTTATTCTGTTTTGTTTTCAGTTTGATTTTGCTATACCAGATGGAATGGACAACTATTGTAATGATAACAAGATATACTATGGCAGCTATTGTTGTTTTCCTAGTATCCTGCTTTGAAGTTCTGTACCTGTTTTGCTGCTTTGCTTTGATTGGCTTTGTTCTGTTTTGTTTTGTTGGGTTTTACTATCCTTAAAATAAAAAATAATAATAAATTTAAAAATGTATTTTCAATAATAATCATGAAATAAAGCAATCAATTAAATTCCATAAGATATTTAACAGATGATTAGATAAGGCATGCAAGGAGTGAAATTTTCCTCTTTTTTTTTCTACTATATAAATGAATTCATGACAGCAAAAAATAAATACTGAAATAAATATTAAATAGAAAGGAAGGATATAATAGGCTAGTACTTTATAAATAGTGATTACTTAACAAAGAAAGAATGCTTATTTTCCTGGCCTGTTTGACTGCAGGCACAGAACTTCAAACCACATGACCAGACACTGTCAGTTTCTGAAGTGAAGCCAAGAACCTCAACAGCATGAGACAATACCTGCCTCTTTTTGGTGGACCCTGGGTGGCCCTTGCTTCATTTTCGCTGGCACCCAGGGTGTTGTCGTCCTGGACCCAGATCACTCAAGTGCGTCATACCTGCAATCTCCATTTAGTTCTCTTGTGTTGCCCCTGCTGATTCCTGCTCCCTGCTGATTCCGATTGTGATTTCTGCTCTGTTCTACTTGTGAATTCATTCAGCAAACTCCGTGTAAGTCTCTAGAACTGAATAGGAAGGCGAATAAAGCACAGGTCTCTCTTTGAGGACCTCACAACCTAGCAGTGGAGGTCTACAGGAAAATTCCAGTTGAAATAGTAAGTTGCTATGCCACAGAGTTGTAGAACCACCTAAGGAGCCAGAAGACGGGTGACCACAGGCTTCTCCTGCTCTGCTCTCAGTGTTGTAAAGCACATTGCCTTGAGGCTTGAAGTAAACTTTGCTCCTTTCAGTGGTATGAGAAATTTTCTAATAGAGCTTAAACTAAAAAGGAGTCTCCTACCTGCACTGGGTGGAAACATGGGCTGGCTACTGCACTGACACAGTTTAAGGTTTTCTCCTTATTGGCAATCCCTACGTGATACTCTGCCAAAGAAGAGAATGAGCTCTCAAGTCAGGACAAGGGTAGAATGGAAAACTTCAAGATATAAGCTGAGGCCACTAGACTATGAGATTGTGTCTGCTAAAACTGGAAAGAAACTTTCTTGGCCTCTTCCATATCTCTATTTTCCATT
>RJWM01035657.1:0-18765 GCA_004363535.1 Dasyprocta punctata
AAGAGTGAAGAGACAACACACAGAATGGGGAAAAATTTACCAGTTACTCATCAAAGTGCTAACATATAGAATATATAAAGAACACCCCAAAAAAATTCCCCACAAAATTTAAAGTCTCAATCCAAAAATAGTCATCTGAAATGAGTAGAAACTTCTCAGATAAAGAAGTACCAACACCAAAAAGTGTGAAAACTTGTTCAACAACACTGGTCATTCAAAAATTAAAACTAAAATTAAAATTACTCCAGAAAAACTTATTATTGAGAAGTCAATAACAAATGGTGGTGAGGCTGTGGGAAGAAGAGAATCTTTCTCTATTGCTGATGGAAGTGTAAATTGGTAAATTCACTATGGAAATCAGTATAGAGAGTCTTCAAAAAAGTGAAACTAGATGTTCTATTTAATTCAGCTACTCATCTTCTTGATATTTTCCCAGAAGTGTTAAAAACATTATACCACATTGATATATACACACCCAGGTTTATAGCAACACAATTTATAATAACTAAATCTTGGAAACAGCCCATGCACCCATCAATGCATGAATGGATAGAGAAAATATGGTATTTATATACAATAGAGTACAAGTCTTCCACAAAGGATAAACTTGAATCATTTTTAAATGAATGGATACATGTAGAGACCATCATATTAAGTAGAATAAATCAGACATATGTGTTTAAATATTACATTGTTTATCTTGCATGAGAAACACAAACGGTAAACAAGGAGCAAAGTGGAGAATAGATATTGGGAAGTAGGCAGAACATATTTAAATGGGAAAGAGAACAAGGGATGGGGGAGATGGAAGAAAAGAAAAGGAAAAAATTTTTGAACAGAGAAAGGAAGGGAAAAGAAGGAAACAAAGTTTTTGTAAATTGGGAGGGGAAGAAGCATTTAAGAGAGGAGAGGAGAATGAGAAAAAAGAAGAATTAAGACACTATGTACAGGTATAAATTCACTGCAATGAATGTTATAACTATGTATGGCAAATATGCACTAATAAAAATAAAATTAAAGATTGCTCCATCCTTGGGTATCTAAAACTCTGTTTATCTCAATTTTTTCTTTATCTCAAACTCTTTGTCTTTGTCCTATCTGTTGTTTTCTTCCTCTGCCTAAACCTAAATGTTTATGTTTTAAAACTTACTTCTAAGGCTCTTGAGATAGTTTAGATCCATCTTCCTTTTCTTCATAGAGTCAGACTTCAAGTCCTGTCAATTTAAAACCATTCCTTTCTTTATGCTCCCATTAGTATATGTTGGTAATATAATAAAGCTCATGAGATTCTACTTGCTTGTATTCTGACAGTAGTTTCCAAAGTCAAATATAAGTCATTTGCTATGCAGTGACCAGTTCATTAGAGATCCTCTTCAACCCATTTCTCCTCATCTCCCAAGTGATTCCTTGAAACAGCAGTTTGCTTTTCAGAAACAGTTCTTGCATTAACACAGTTTTTGCGTATATCAACTCTATTTTCAAACTTCCCCAATTTGTGGTAATATCAGACACCTAAAGACACAATATTCTTAATCCTACCAGATCTATGTAGTATTCCCCAAATGACCATTCATAATTCCATCTCTACTTTTGTGATAGCTTTTTCTTTCTCCCTTTGTCAATCAATGTGTCTAACTTTTCCTTCAAAGTATAGCTTAACTCCAATATTCTTCAACTACTTCAAACTTTAGGGGTAACTCTGAATTCTTTTGGCATTTTACATACTTGCAATCATCAGGTTTTGAAAGGATGAATGAAATTCCATCTATTTAAAGGCTGAGCTGACTTACAGAAGAGACTATCAATACCAGCTATGGCTTATATCGATGTCTTCATGAAGCCTCACGTGATCATAGGTCAGGCTTTTTGGAATTGACTGAATCACAGGTGTGTGATACTGGATCATGAGTGTCTGATACTGAATTAGCCCACTGATTAGTTTATCATAGTTTTGGGTGTGGGTGATGAATTTACTGAAGAGGAAAGTCCTGCCCTGGATGTAGATGGCACTGACCAGTAAGATCATAGTCTATATGGGATAAAAACAGAAAGGGAAATTTTGCTGCTTCCTGCCTGCTGTGGTGTGAACTGTTTCTCTTCTGCCAGGCTCCTCTGCCATTCTTCCCTGGCTTGGAGCCAACTGACTATAGACTGAAACCTCTACAAGTATGACCTAGAATAAGTCATTCCTCCTTTAATATGTGGGTGTCAGATATTTTGTCCCAGTAACTAGAAAGTAACTAAAAGGTATGTTCATCAAGCCAGTAGTCTGATCATCTATTCAGAGCGTAGCAATATGCAAAGTGGCATCTATGGGGAATCTCCTTCTGAAGATGTTAGCCATTGTTAATTCCTTATTATCTTGTTTTGAAGTCCTGCATCATTTTGATTGTTTTGTTTGGTTGGCTTTATTCTGTTTTGTCTTGTTTGATTTTATTATATCTGATGGTATGGGCAGCATTTCAAAGATAACAAGATATATTATGGTAGCCATTTTGGATTTACTATTATCTTGTTTTGAAGTCCTTGATTGTGTTCATTGTTTTATTTTTATTGGTTCTATTCTGTTCTGTTTTGTTTGAAGGTATAGACAGCTATTTTGAAGATAACAAGAGCCATTGTTGATTTCCTATTATCTTGTTTTGAAGTCCTGTGTCACTTACACTGTCTTGTGTTGATTGGCTTTATTCTGTTTTATTTTACTTGGTTTTATTCTCTTTAAAATAAAAATTAGAAAAAATAAATGTTGAGACTCTAAATTTACACTTACTGCTTTGAGGTCCAGTGGAGAACTAAAGGGAAGAAACATCAGGATGTTCTTCTACCTAACAGGCTGCAGTATTAAAGGTACTGATGTGACAGGCCAACAAGTCAGTAACAGCTGTGAGCACAAAGACATTTGCCAAGTCCACATGATACCACCATGCTGGACAGTTCATGTTGTCAAAGGAAATGAAACTGGGAAGTAAACTTAGTCCATCCACAATGGTTTGGGTATCAAAAGAATTGATATTTATGCTGATGTTGATAACATCTTGTATGTTTTGATAGAATAATGAAGTTAGTTATCCTATCATTTTTATATTTGCAAACTGCAGTCATTGAAATATATTTTCTCACATTTACTCAGCAAAAATCTATTTCAAGGATAAACTATACCCATTCTTTTCCATAATCTAAATCCCTTTAACTGAAGTTAAATGCTATTTTTCAACCTCAAGACCCCATTTAGGTCATTCACATAACAGTCTGTGCAAACATAATGGTTACTAGGAATAATTAACATTTGAAATAATCAGTTCACCTGGCAAATACCACAGTGATAATAATTATTTTGAGACTAGAAGCAATATAAGAAAAAGATATTCAATGTTAAACAACATTTAAATTGCAAAATATACCTACAGTAGTAGAATTTGTCATTTTCTATAACAGTCTTTCAATAACTTAAACTTTTCAGTGTTTGTGAATTTTCCCAATTATAGAGGCTAAAAATATAAACCATTCTCCATCCTTCATTGTTTGCAACGTAAGCCGTCACTTGAGTCTCAACTATTCTGACTTGATGGTATTGAATTTCCAAGAAGATGACATAAAGAAGTGGCAACGAAAAAGAATTTCTCTGATGCTTATAACAGCTGTGGCAGTTGAGTCTCTGCTCAGTTTTGATAAGGGTTCCAGAAACTGTTAATCTGGCTCTAAGTAATAGTGGCTACTTTTTTCTACCTGACCAGTTTCCTAGCTGTGTAATCTGTGCTACATTTTCTAACCATCTTGGAGTATGCATGTACTGTCCAATAATGTTTTGAACAAAATCCTTTCCTGTAACTTGAAACAATAAACTCTAGTAATCTTGGAAGACAGGTGGCTTCTTCTCAATAATTTAAAAAAGCATAAACTAATTATCAAACTGACTATAGTATTCAATGAAAAAGCAATAAAACTATTTTAATCACTTTATTAAAATTTCTTCCAAATTTCACCTTATCGACAAATTCTTTTCTGTTCTATATTTCTAAAAGTCGTCTTCAGGCCAGGGATTTAGCTCAGTGGCACAAGCACCTGCCTGACAGGCACGAGGTTGTGAGTTTGATCCCTGGTACCAAAAATAAATAAATAAATAAATAAATAAATGTCATCTTCTACAAATCACACCTTTGCATTCTCTGTTGGATTTTCCTTGCTATCTCTGTCCTGATACTATTCTGTTAATAGTATTTGCCCTTTGATTTACAAGATCAGTGAGAACATGGAATGACATGTAGTTTTATATAAGTACCTTCTGTGTTTTTTTAATACTTTATAATTAGGACTTGTAGGAAAGTAAGGCAATTGTATTCTAACTGTACTGGTGGCCATCTATGGGTATTAGCTACTTAAGTAACTGTTGGAATTTGTAATTTCTTTGAACAGCAATATCATATATAAAATGGAAATTAAACATTATGGATCTAATTTGACATAATCATAATTGAAAATTTAATGATGATGCATTTCTGGAACACTGAAGGTTGATAAATAAATTTCCATTTTTTAAAAAACAATATTAATGTTTGCCTTTTTTTCTCATTATTCTGTCATTTTATATATATATGTATATATATAGATAGATAGATAGAGAGAGAGAGACAGAGAGAGAGAGACAGAGAGAGAGAAGTACCTTGGTTAGTGAATTCAATTCTCTCCACAATTCTGGCCATAAACCAAATTGGATGAGAACCAAATCAAACCTCCCTATAAGGTCAACACTCAACCTGACCATTGAATTTGGTTAATTTGTCATCCAACTTGGATTGTAATGAGAATTGTGGAAAGAATCAAGTTCATGAACTGACAAACCACTGTAATTCAAACTGCTATTAAATTAAATTTCTAAAGCAAAAACATTAGTCCTAACATCCTGTGCTAACAGTTTTAAGGTTTAATATACAAATGGATACTGGTGGTGACCCAATCATTTTAATTTTAATAAAGGCCTTTTTTCATCCAATATCATTTCTCAGATAAAGATGGCATATTAGTTCTGCATGCTGGTTATTCAATCTGCTTCTTGTAAGAGTGTACCACTTCTCATATTTTGCTGAATTAAGGTATTTTACAGAGAATATCTTAACCACTTTCCATGACTAGGACAAAATATACAACACTCACAACTTATAGGAGAATTTTACTTTAGCTTACGAGTTTTAGAGGATTTAGTCTGTAGTTGGCAGGCTGTAAGTCAGGAAAATCATGTTGGAAGAGTCTAGCAGAAGAAAGCCACTCATGTAATGCTGCCCAGGAAGCAGAAAGAGAAGCTTGGGAGGAAGATATAACCTTCCAGGTAATGCCACCAGTGATCTACCAAGCCCCCCCTCCTAACAGCACATTTACCTAGGAATTCAATGGTGGGTCAACCCACTGATAAGCATAGTATTCCCATGATTCAATCACCCTCCACACACAAGAGCGTTTTAAGAAGTATTGTATACCTAAACTTAATGAAGAATTGTTAAATTTCAAGAATTCAGTGTAAACAATGGAAATCTCCAAAAGAACAGAAAAAATGACACTTCTTCATTTTAAAACCTGAGCATCTTTTGCAAGTCATAATCTCTGCACCTGTCCTTATCAGGTGCTGTAAGTGTTTTGAAACAGTTTAAGCAATTCTAGTTGTAAATATTCTGCTATTTTAACATATGGCTTAAAAGTGTTCTGAGAGTAGCAGTTATCATCGTGGAAAGAATACTGTCCAGGGTTTAGGAATCATGGCCCTTCCATTTACTAGCTATATGAATATGAGCTTCATCTGAAAAATAGGAAATTGAAATCCATATTCAAGAACTGTACAAAATTTTCAGAATCTGGAGTACAGATCGGATGTTTTCTTCAAGAAAAAGACTACCAAAACTGGATTCCAGCCAGTGAGCTAAAGTAAGTTGTTCAAAATATCCTGCCCTATAACTGGCAGGTCAGCCATTCTTGAGCTTCGGTCATGGAGTACAATCTTAGTGATCAAACAGAGACCCCAGTGGGGATAGGGCATGACGGTGTGCCATCATATTGACTCACCCTTGTTTGCCTATCTCCTGAAATTGTCACTAAACAAACAAAAACAACATTTTCAACAAAAAGAAGTGAGAAAACTGTGCTGAACCTGGAAAATTTGGGGGAGGTAGAGTGCACAGAATCTATCAAATATTCCTAGAGTTTCACTTCCTTTCCATCCACACCCTGTATCTATGATTGCCTTCAGCTTGCACCTTCTTGTTACCTACCAAACAGAAAGAGGTTGTAGGGAAAGTCATAATGACTTTTGCTGGTTGATCTGAATTGAAGATGACAGGTTAAAAACTCGAGGATTTGTGATTCTCATATAAAGTTAGTATAGGAGCTTTGCTTTCCTCAGGCAAAAACCAAACTGTGCATCAATGGGATGAAAAATGAGTATAAGAAACTTTTTATAGACCTCAAGCATCCATGACTGCAGGCGTATTATAGCGTCAAATACCAAGGTAGTGGCTGGAGTTGGGATTATAAATCAGCTCTTAAAGTAACAGGATAATCTTCAGAGCTTTCAACGAGGCCTCCAAATAAACTGAAGCATACTATTTATCTACAGGTCCTTCTTCAGTGCTTGGCCATTATTGAAATAAACACCTCTGCTATAGATGGAGTCTCATTGCAAAACTATTTTGAAGAAATATATTTGCTTTTTGGATTTTCCTTCCTATGGAGCAGTGCTGTGAAAATGTGACTCCACACTGGAATAGCCAGAGAAGTTTATTTTTTCCCTTTTTCTTTTTTTTAAACCTAATGACACAGTCCCACTCCCAAATATCTGGGTTTTATTGGCCAGGGTGCTATCTGGGTATCTGCATGTTCAGAGATGCTTAGATGCCTCTCAGGTATGAGCTGAGGATCATTGCATATCCAGGCCATCAGGAAGAGGACTAGTGGTCATTTTTGTGATTGTCAGCAGGGATGTACAATACTTGTTTACTAAGAAGTTAAGCTGAGGCAGCAATTCATTCTGTTCAGAGCACAAAATAACATTCAGCTGTTAATGGCATTTTTGATGCACTGACCTATGTTGGATTCAAACTAGCAATGACCTTCACTTTCCATTGCCTGTAATTAAGGATGTCTGCCACCACCATCACCCAGTTTGGGGCTTGATTAATTCTCATAATTACAGCTGCATTTTTGCAGCTGTAGAAAAGAAGGCCTAGGCCACCAAAATAAGATAGCATTATAATAGTAAAAAATAAATCATAATGTTTAGCACTCATTTTATGTTGAATCATTATTTTTAGGATCATGACATTCATTATCTGTTTATTCCATATGATGTTCCTGGGATAGTAATACAGAATTAATATATTATTTGCATTTTATGCCACTGAGTGGGGCAGAAAACTATTTTATTAGTCTTGGGAGTTATAATTTTCAAATCCTTTGGTGTTTGATTAAGCTTGCTATCTTCTTTTAAAGAAAAAAGCAGTATCAGCACTGCTGGTGATGACTCAGAGACAATCCAAAATACACTGATCTCAATAAATAACCTCTATCAAAGTGGACAAATTAATGATGCATTTTATGACTAGTCCATCATTCAGATCTACTTTCTCTTACAGGGTTCTCTAGTAATCTCCAAGGAATTTTAAAAGACTGTATCCAGATTAGAAGGAAAAAGTGAGACTCTTTTCACCTACACAATAATTCAGCTGTTACACTCAAAAGATGGATTGTATTTTAAGAATCCTATCCTTATAGAAAGAGAAGAGAAAATTCCCTAACTTATACCTCTTCCAACTTCCTATTTCAACATTTCCCAATACTTATTTACTACCAAATGACCTAAACGTGTCATATTTTTATCAGCTTCCACTTATTGGGTACTGACCTTCCCTAACATTATGCTAAATACTGTTATGCCCTGTAACACCCTTATTTTCCATTAATTATTTGTTTGGTAGTGTTATTATGCCTTTTCCATTGTTACAAATTAAAAAAAAAACTGCTATAATCCCGTGAAATGTAGAGACAATTATGAAATGTAGATGGCAAGAATAAAGTTCAACTCAAAACTTCCTGACACTAAAAAAGTAAAATACAAAACAAAATACTCTGCAAAACAATCTAAATTCATTGTTGGGCTTCTCTATCTCTCTTTCCACATATTCTCTCAGTGATTTTTGTCCACTGCATTAACCAGCCCTGTGTCCATAATGCAACCTTCCTCTCATTCCAAAGTTTATTTGAAATGTTGTTGGATTTTTTCTTTAAAAAAATCCATTCTTCTAAAGCCTAAAAAGGAACCATCTTGGAGTTCATCCTTTCTTCCAAAATTCCAGTTGGTTACTGATTCCTATCAGTCAATGCTTTTTACTACTTATTTTATGTCTGCAACTACTATATTTAGTCTAGGCTCTAGAACAAGAAGTTCCCCCTACCCCACACCACTGGTCTCAACTCTTCCTGACCAGCTGATTATTTCTGCCAGATAAGTAAACCCCAAGCATGGCCCTTAAGGCAGTTTTCTGATTCAAAAAACTCCCATAGATTCTCATTTTCTATCATAGCAACTCTAAACTTTATATCTGGCTTCCAGTATTTCTCTATCCTAGTCATGTGATTACCATTGCCTATTCAATTTAAACCCAGCTTTATTAACTCCATCTATTAGTTATCATTATAACTGATAATTAACTAATTATCAAATATAAAATCTAATAATTAGCTAGGTACTAGTTTTAGCTCTCACACATAACTAATTGTAGGTGGCATGAAGAATTTTTCAGCACATGATGAGGGGAGTCTCTCTCTGAACTGCTTGACAATGAGCTAGAAGGATTAAATGGTTCCTACTCCCCAAGGAAAAGACTGTAGTAGTCTGTATGTCCCCCATGGTTTCCAGAGACTAGGTAGCATGCACACTCAGAATCTCTTTTTGAAAAATATCAGTCAAACTTAGATAATTTGTACCCAAATTCAGACTGTTCCCTTTATAGATCTACTTTTATCATTGCTCTCTGAAAAACAGCAACTCAAAGTGGGTCACTGTCCTAAAGAACAGTCTCTTAGTACATGCAGATGTTCTTGACCCAACATTTCTCTGAGCGGGATAATGGGAGAATGAAAACTGTTCACATTAGTAGAATTTGTAATGGAACCTTCAAATGGTTTCTTTCAACAATTCAAAGCATTGATGATTCAAATTGAAGCTGTTAAAAAGTTTAAGTGATCCAAGGACTATGTAAGAAGGTTTAAACTAGAACAATAGAAAAATGAACACTATAGATTCATAAATTATGTAGTCTCCATAGCTAGTGACAGTTTTTCAGGCAGGTGGCAGCTTCTGAATTACAGCTGACTTTATTTTCACTGAGTATACAGTCTCCAGTTCAGAAAGTTTTTTTAAAAAAGGGACCATGAATAGTAAGCATAAAGAAAGGCAAAACAGCAAAAAAAAAAAAAATGGAGTTCAAGACTACCTTAAACCTAAAATTCATAGAATTTACAAGAACTAGAATGATAACAAAGGAAAGAGGGAAAAAGGAAGATTCATTTCCAGCACTTGGAGCTGAATGAAGCTGAAAAGTTGATACTGAGCTGTAAGATGGTCCATATATTGATGACATGTAAAGAACCATGCAAAGGACTATGCTACAAAAGTAATGTAGAAAGAATGTGAGCAATAGCAACAATAGACTCTTATTTACATTGGACCAAAGTATAAATACTTTACATGGATTCTTTCATTTTATTTTTAAAACAAACCTAAGTGGTAGACATTGTTGCTTTTTCCCTTTTTTGCCAGTGAGGAAACTGAGGTGCACAGAGCTTAATTGCCTTATGCAAACTTTTTCAATCAATAAAAAGTATTAAAAAGAGGAATAGGTAAGTAATCACCCATAGTCATGCAATCAGCAAGTTATAGATGTCTATATCTGTTCGACTCCAGGTCCCAAGCTTCTTTCTACCCAATATCCAAAAACATGCTGATTCATGGGGGAACAGTGGAAGGCCTACCTCAGGGATGAGCATTTTCCTTCTTTGCTCTTACACCTGCTGAAAGTTGTCCCGATTCACTACTTTGCAAGCTTTGTTGCAAAGAACAGATAAAAAACTTTGACATAAAAATCAGCACTGCCACAGTCCTTCACTTTTGGTTAATTAGGAGCAAGTGAGTAGGACTGAAAGGAGTTACACTATTGGAAGAAAATCAGATTGGACTGTGCAGAGTTACTGGATGGCTCTCTGGTGCAGATGGGCTGTGACAAAGGCAGTGCGGAGATGGTTGGGCTGTAATGCTCATGGGACATTCACTGATGCAGGAAGCCTCACAAGCAGCTTTCAAATCCAGATGCTTTTCTCCAGAGTTATGAACAAAGGAAAGCTAAACAACGCAAATTAAGATGGTAAAATGGCTGAAAATTAAGGTTTTTCTTTAACATGTTCAGTCATACAAAAGACAGTTGTTCAAAAATATTTATGGTGTTTATAGACAGCTTGCTCTGGATAAGTTTGACTAATAGTTACAGAGAATGTAACAATATGTAAAATATAAGGGGTGAAGATGCAGTTCAGTAGTAGAGGACTTTCTTACCATGTGGAAGGCACTAGATTCAATCCCCAGGACAACTTGTCATCAAGTTGTCTATAACTATACAAATATTATGTAGCACAATACACTAAATCATTCACAGTATAATAACGTAATCACAAAACAAGATTTATCAATCTTTGATTCTCCAGTGCCCAACAAAATACTTAGTGCCTGCATAACTGCCTAGTTTCATTTCATAATGTTTGCTGAACACACTACACTGGGTAGGCAGCTTTGTTCCATGGTCATAAATAATCGTAGGATCACGAACTAAGATATAATTTTCCTTCTTTCTATTGCTTTCTTTAAAGTACTGTAGATGATTAAAGATTATTTTCAGCACAATTTTATGTTGGAATTCATTTAAAATAATTCAGGCCACTGATGTATCATCTGGATCTATCTTTATCAGCTCTATAGTATTCAATTTCTCAAAACCAAATCACTTCCTTTCTGACTCCTTAAATCATGAATGAAATGTTTGATACAGAATATACTTATACTAAAAATACTGTTACAGAACCCCTTACTAATTAAAAAAATGAAATATTAAATTTTTAAGAACCCCAAAAGGAGACTTCCAGGAAGATGACAGAGTGGTAAAGAGCAGAGAAACAGCCTCTGCAAGATTTTGTGTCCAGATGCTGAAATACAGTAACTTGAGAAAGAGAAAGAGGAAAGTGGGTTCCCCAGAAAAGGCAAGGATCTGAAGTGAGAATTGAAGCTCACAGGGAGATCAAAAAGAAACCTCAGTGTAGAAGAATGTGACAAGCTGTGAAGGTTCCAGGAAGAGAAAAGTCAGTGCCCCCCCGAGAATCAGCCATGCTGGGACTGGGAGGAGACCACCAAGAAGACAACTAGCCAACCTTTCTGGTAAGCTGTGCAAGCCATGCGGGGTTCAGGAGGAGGAAAACCAGCTCCTCCTGAGAACCCGCTCTACTGGGACTGGGAGACCACCAAGAAGCCAACTAGTCAGCCTGTCTGGTAAACCACACAAGCTGTGTGGGGCTTGTGGGTTCCAGGAAGAGAAAAGTCAGCTAATGACTCCCATGGACCTACAGGCATGTGGGTTGAGAATCAAACACACCCCCACACGCACCCCACCCCACCCCACCCCCACCATAAGCAACTTGCTGGTTCGGAGGACAAACTAAGTTCATAGCAACTGAGGTACAAAAAAGCAACTAAATGCTTATATTGTTTGGTTGATTTTGCAGGCCTGGGGCCAGTGGTTTGCTCATCTATTGGGAGGATGACAGTATGCAATATAGGAAATATGGGGAATTTCTTTCTGTCTTGTTTTTGAAATCCAATATTGTTCTCACTATTTTATTTTGTTCTAATTAGTTGTTTTGCTTTATTCAACGTACTGTTTAGATTGATTTTATTCTGTTTTGTTTTGGTTTGATTTTGCTATACTTGATGGAATTGACAACTATTGTGAAGATAAGAAGATATACTATGGTAGCTATCATTGTTTTCCTAGTATCCTGCTTTGAAGTTCTGTATCAGTTTTGCTGCTTTGTTTTGATTGGCTTTGCTCTGTTTTTGTTGTTGTTGTTGTTGTTGTTGAATTTTATTATCTTTAAAGTAAAAAAATAAATTCAAAAAATAAAAAAACAGAAATGGTAAATCTGATGGAAGATAGAATACATAGAACTTCTGAAGATATTGGTTCAGGCAAAGACTTTATGAACAAATCCCTGATCACACAGAAAATATCATAAAGACTATCATGACAACTGGGATCTCATCTTATTGAAAGCTTTTGTATAGCAGAAGAAACCACTAACAGAGTGAAGAAAAAATCACTGTGAGAAAAATCTTTACCAGCTATTCTTCAGATAAAGGACTAGTATTGAGAATATATAAAGAATTCAAATCAATCAGATGTCCAAATTTGAAGGTCCAATCTAAAAATTGGCATCTGAAATGCATAGACACTTCTCTGATGAAGAATTAGAAATGGCAATTAAATACATGAAAAATCACTGGTGATCAGAGAGATGCAAATGAAAACAATGCCGAGAGTCAATCTCACTCCAGAAATAATGGTTATTTTCAAGAAATCAACCAATAACAAATGCTGGCAGGACTGTGGACAAAAAAATACTTTTCCATTGTTGATGGGAGTCTAGACTGATGCAAACCATATGAAATCATTGTGGAAATTCCTCAAAAAAATAAAGGTAAAGGTTCTATTTGACCCAAGAATTTCCTTTGTTGATATCATCTTAAAAGAATTAAAAGCATCATACCACAATGACATATGCACACCCATGTTTATAACAGCACAGTTTATAGTAGCTAAAACTTGGAGACATTGCAAATGTTCATCAACCAATGAATAAAGATGTGGTTTTTTATGCAATTGAGTACTACTCTGCCTTAAAGAAAGATAAACTGGAGACATTATTAGCTAAACTGATGCACTATGAGACCATTCTCTGAAGTGAAATAATTCAGACACACATGTTTAAATACTGTGTAGATTCTCTGGTGCTTGAATTCATAAATGTAAATAAATACCAAAACATATAATCAATATTGGGAAATAAGAAAATGTTCAACTGAGAAGGGAAATGAGTGAGGGGAGACAGAAAGGAAGGAAGGGACAAAAAAAGAGAATGGTGGGAAAAAATGGAAACAAATTTTTTGTGAATAAAGAGGGGAAAAGTGAGTTGAAGGGAGGAGAGGAGAATGAGAAAAAAAGAAGCAAGATATATCATGTATAGGTGCAAATTTCCTATGATAAATGTTATCATTATGTGCATCAAAAAATACCAATAAAAATTTAGTAAAAAAAAAAACCAAAAGGACAAAGACTAGTTATGGCTATCTGGCTTTCACTAAAGACACTATGGTTAATTTTAAATTGTGACCCTTGAGTTCACTGAAGAGAGAAAGATTCACATTGATATTGTTCAGACAATTGAAAGCAGATGTTTTATGCTTTGGGTGAATGATTTGGGGATGACAATGCACAATGTGTACCATTGTTTTCCCCTGATTGACATGTTTTGAAATTTTGTTTTAATTTTTTTCTATGACAAACCAAAAACTAACATCATACTAAATGGACAAAAACTGGAAGCTTTCAAACTAAAATCAGGATAAAGACAAGGATGTCCACTATCATCACTAATATTCAGTATAATTCTGGACACACTAGCCAGAGCAATTAGACAAGACAGAGAAATAAAAAGGAATAAGGATAGGAAAGGAAGAAGTTAAATTACCATTATTCACACATGACATGATACACTACTTAGCAAACCCCAAAAAGTTCACCAAAACACTTTGAGATTTAATAACCAAATTAAGTAGTATAGCTGGATACAAAGTCAACAATCGAAAATCAATAGCATTCCTGTACACAAATAACAAACTCACTGGGAGGGAAATTAGGGAAACCACACCCTTCACAATAGCCTCCAAAAAAATGAAATACTGAAGATTTAATCAAACAAAGGAAATAAAAGAACTATATGTTGAAAATTACAGTACTCTGAAGACGGAGATCAAAGAAAATGTAAGAAATTGGAAAGATATTCATTGCTCCTGAATAAGAAATACCATTATGAAAATGTCCACACTCCCAAAATTGTTATACATATTTAATGCAATCTTGATCAAAATACTATTAGCATACCTCACAGAAATAGGGAAATCCTTCTTAAAATTCATCTGGAACCAGAGCAGACCTAGAACAATGAAGGCAATCTTGGACACAAGACGAAAGGCATCACAATCCCAAACTGAAATTATACCGCAAAGCTACTGTGATAAAATTAGCATGATACTGGCAAAAAAGCAGACATGAGAATCAGTGGAATGGATTAGAAGGTGCAGATAAAACTACAGACACATTCAGCCTCATTATCTTTGACAAAAGGGCTAAACATGCTTTGTGGAAGAAAGATAGCCATGTTAATAAATGGTGCTGGAAAAACTGGCTTTCGGCATGCCAAAGAGTTAAACTAGACCCATGCCTATCACCATGCACTAAACTAAAGTCACAATTGATCAGATATCTAAATGTTAAAACAGAAACACTAAATCTACTGGAAGAGAAAGTAGGTAGAAATCTTGAAGACATAGGTGTAGTTGCAGAGTTCATGAACAAAACCGAGATTGTACATGAAATACTTCCAGGGATCTGCAAATGGGACCTCATCTTCTTAAAAAAAAAAAAAACATTTTCATAGAAGAATAAATCACCAACAAAGTGAAAAGACAACCCACAGAGTTGAAAAAAATGTTATCTAATTTTCCCTCAGACAAAGGACTTCTATCTAGAACATATAAAGAACTAAAAAAAAAAAAAAAACAGACCTCACAAATTCAAAGACCCAATCCAAAAATTGACATCTGAGATGAATACACACTTCTCAGATGAAGAAATACAAATGACAAATGAATATATGAAAAAATGTTCTGTGTCACTGGTCATTTGAGAGATACAAATTAGAAATGCCATTTCACCCCAGAAACAATGAATATTATCAAGACATCAACCAATAACAAATGCTGGAAAGGCCAGGGGGACAAAAGAATTCTTCTCCACTGTATTGGGAGTGTACACTGGTGCAAACACTGTGAAAATCAGTGAGTATTCATGAAAAAGCTAGGATTATAGGTCCCATCTCAACCAGCTATTCCCTTTCTGAGTATCTTCCCTGAAAAATTAAAAACATCATACCACAATGGTATATGTGCACCCATGTTTATAGCAGAAATATTTGTATTAGCTATATTTTGGAAACAACCCAAATGCCCATCAACTGAGGAATAGATAAAAAGACGTGGTATTTTTATACAACAGAGTAGTACTCAGCCATAACGATGGGTAAACTTGAGCCTTTTGTAGGTAAATGAACGCAAGACCATACTCATAAGTGAAATAAATCAGACTTACATGTGCAAACATCATATTGTCTCCCTGGTGTGAGAAATTTAAAAAGAAAATAAATTCTAAAATATGCAATGGATATTGTGAAATAGGGAGAAATTGTTGAAAAGGAAAAAGGAGCTAGGATAGGTGAAAGGGGAAAGGACCGTAGAGAACAGGAAAAAAATGCAAGTCGGTTATACTATTAGTGTCTCTTAGTACATTAAAAAGGAAAGTTTGTGCTAATATAAATTGGAAAAATTTTTATGCCCATATATTGCACCCTGAGCAGCTACTTTAAACATAACAACATGTAATGTATTAACTATTGTCATTCTCCTATTATTTTGTTACAAAATTTTGTATTACCTTTTTTCCATAAAATAAAATAAAATAAAATAAAATAAAATAGCTATGCACATTTACACACATGTACAAGATCCCTAAAGAGACAACTTTACCGTATAGACTCCAAGGTATTAGACAACTACATTTCTAAAAGCAATCTTAAGGCAATATTTAATAATAAAGAAAACTATGTAATCTATTAATAAATGTTCCCATTCATTCTGTATCTACTTTATGTCATAGACCACGTGAATTACTGTGAAAATGACAGCCCTCAATAGGTATTGGTTAGCTTAACTTCTTATCTTTAATCATCTCCAAAACATCTGTTGTAGGTTTTATTAGTTCTATCGTCCATGTGAAAAGGTCATTTTAAAATAGCCCTAAATAATAATATATATTTGTCCTTCTATATAAACTGAGGTGATTTTTATCCGTGAAAGAAATCTGATGATTTTGTATTGAACATAATTTTTTAAATTGACTTTGTTTTCTGAAATGTGAATGTCTAATGTGGATGTTGCGTACCTGAAACGTCTCTTCTAACGAGCAGCCATATAGAATACACAAATACATTATTGCCTGCATAACTCAGTGATTAAAACTGGAATTACTTGCACTTCCAATATTATGGATTTGTATATACAATTTCCAGATCTTTCAATGAGGCAGAGTAGGACATAAGAATTTTGACCTTATAATTACTATCATAGCAAAGAGTAAATCATACACAATTCAATATCCATTTTACTTAGTTTTTTAATTAGGGAGTCATTTTAATTTTATCTAAATCTAACACATTTAGTCTATTACACTAAATTCTGTTTTGTTTTATCAATTACCTAGCAAATATGTTTGTAAATATAGATGAATGCCCCTTAAATACAAGGAATAATTTTCAAGACCCTCAGTGGATTCTTCAAAGTGTACACAGTAACAAATCCTAATAGATACAATACTTTTCCCTTGCACTTATGCATACACATTTAATGCTTTTTTTTATTCTTCAATAATCACTTATAAAAGCACTGTAGCACTGTAGCTTCAACTTTTATAATTCTAGGTATGGCAGTAAAGTTAGCCTGACTTTTGTTTCTCTTCATCACAATTTGACAATCCTAACAGAAGACTAACTATTACTATCTGTTGTAGTAACTTTAGTATATTTTTTCTTTCTGTATGAAGTCAAGAAACTTCACTTTTTCACTTATAGGAAGCATTTAAATGGCTTCTCTTTGGCATAACCAAATTGCTGGCATGACAGTGTATTTGATAACCAAGATGGCTACTAAGGCATATATACAGTGTGTACCATCTCTATATGCTCATCAAAGCAATAGTTAATATCCAGCATACGTGAAGTGTGATGTTGCAAGATCTCATCAAACTACTCACAACTGTGCACAATTTAGAACATTTATTTTGGGAATTTTCCACAATGTTTTCTGACTGTGGTTGACCATGGATTGCTAAAATCTTGGAAAGCAAAATAACTGAAAAGGTATTACTATGCATTTGTATATCTGAGGTTTTACTGAAGAAAATACTGAATTTTTAATTTTTTTCATTTATTATTGTAAAAGATACTTTGGCATTAATCCCCCTCAAAATATTCCCACTTGCTTTGAACACACTTATCCCATTGTTCTTGGCACTTTCTGAAGCAGTTCGGGAAGTCCTCTTTCTTTATTTATATTGTCATGGCTTCCTTAATGTCTTGAATTGAGTAAAAACATTTACCATCCCCAATCACTTGGACTTTGGGTATGAGGCAGAACTCTCATGGTGTCAGATCCAGTGGATAAGATGGATGAGGACACACCGTAATGTCTTTTATGAGCCTGCCTTTCCATAGGTTAACATTCCTTGTCTTTTTTATCACACCTGGTAAAGACACTCATGAAAGAAGACTACTCCAGACAGTGACAAGAATGGCAAGATAAGTGTGCTCAAAATGGGGGAAAATGAAGCCTCTCTCCAGGAGTCTGTGCCATTCATGGACTGTGCGGGGAGAGAACCAGGGCCCTCACCAGGAGATGATCCCCCCTGGAAACTAGCGCCATGTGCCAGCAGTTGCTAGAATGGGGACAGCCACACCCAAGCCTCTCTCTGTGAGTCTGCACCATTGCAGACTGCAGCGGGGGCAGAGGAGAGCGATCCAGGCCTCACCAGGAAGCAATCTCAGTCAGAAAACCATATCATTTTCATTGTTTTATTGGGTTGGGTTTTATTCTCTTTTGTTTTGTTTGACTATGTTAAATCTGATGGCATGGGCAGCTATTTGAAAGATAACAAGACATACTATGGTAGCCATTTTGAATTTACTAGTGTCTTGTTTTGAAGTCCTTTATTGCATTCACTGTTTTAGTTTTATTGTTTCTATTTTATTCTGTTCTGTTTGATTTTTACTATGACGGAAAGTATCTGCAGCTATTTTGAAGACAACAAAAGGCATTATGGTAACTATTGTTGGTTTCATAAGGTTTTAAAGTCCTATATCACTTATGCTGGTTTATTTTTGATTGGTTTTATCCTCTTTAAAATAAAATTTAAAAAAAGAAAAAGAAAATGGGGGATTAGTGTCTGTGCATCTCTTATTTTAAATTTTTTTAATGTAGACTTTTACCACATATTTTTATTACATCTCATGTATGTATATTTGTACATATATGTATGTGTATTTATGTTTATATTAGTGTATATTTGTATTTTCAAGATGCATAGAAAAAGAGAGACAGAGATAGGAAGAAGGAATGCTTTCTAAAAAGAGATTCTGTATTAGAAAGAGTAAAAACCTGGATTTGAACACAACTGACATTTGGCCTGTACAGTTTTCCCTTATCTCTAACATTTTGGAATACAAATTTCCAATAACGAACAATTCTTTCTTTTCATTTTTCTCTTACTGGAAACAAACTTAACATGCTTTCTTCTA
>RJWM01035658.1:0-18762 GCA_004363535.1 Dasyprocta punctata
GCTATCCTAATATATTTTGTTGTCTTTGGAATAGCTGTCTATGTCATCATATATAATAAAATTAGGCAGGTCAAGATAGACTTTCAAACCTTGAAGACAGGTTTGTAGCATGTGATCGTGAAAGGAAAGATCTCTTAAAAATAACAAGAAACCTGGAAGTAACAATATAATGGCTGCAAGACAACCCAAAGAAACATAACTTAAGAATAAAAGGTGTGAGTGAAAAAGCAGGGGTCAATACAAATCAAATTCAAAGCCTATTTACAGAAATAATTTCAGAAAACTTTCCAAGCATGGAAACAGGAACTGACTTTCAGATAAACAAAAGATCTTTTAAAATTAGCAAGGAATTAAGAAGTAACAATTCAATGCTTGCAAGATGATGAAAGGAAAAACAATTTAATATTGATAGGTGTAAGTGAAAAAGAAGGTGACAGCACAAATAACATCAAAAGACTATTTACAGAAATAATAGCAAAAAATTTCCCAAACATGGGAAAGGAAACTGACATACAGATAAGTGAAGCATGTAGAACTCCAATTAGCCATAAGCAAAATAAACCTACACCCAGACATATAATAATCAACATTCCAGAAATTCAACATAAAAACCAAGTATTAGAAGCTGTTAGAGAAAAGAGACAGATCACCTATAAGGGAAAGCCCATCAGAATCATAGCAGACCTCTCCACACAAACAATGAAATCAAGAAAAGCATGGAGTGAGGGATTTCAAATCCTAAAGGAAAATAACTTCCAACCCAGACTGACATACTCTGAAAAACTGTCCTTTAAAATTGATGGAGAAATAAGATACTTCCATGACAAAGAACAGCTGAAGAACTTCATGACCAGAAAACCGACCCTGCAAAGAATACTGAAAGATATTCTAGATAGGCATAAAAATACCTATGACTTCAGGGACACCAACAGAAAAAATACACAAGGCAAACCAAACAATTAAGCAGACAGAAAAGGTAAAGAACCAACAGCAGAAAGATAGCATGACAAAATAAACCAATATATATCAGTTATAACTATTAATGTAAATGGCCTCAATTCACCAATTAAAAGAAACAGACTGGCAGAATGGATTAAGAAACAGCATCCAACCATATGCTGTATACAAGAAACTCATCTAACCCAAAAGGAAATTCATAGACAGAAAGTCAAAGGATGGAAAACAGTACTCCATGCAACAGGAACCTCCCCAAAAAAAGCAGGGGTAGCTATTATGTTTGCAGACAATGTGAACGTCAAACCAAGAATGATCAAAAGAGATAAAGAAGGTCACTACATACTAGTTAGGGGAAAATTTCATGAGGAAGAGATAACAATCTTAAATATACATGTACCAAATATGAGAGAACCCAAATATATAAAACAATTATTAATAGAAATGAAAAATAAAATAAACAATAACAAAATTATAATGGGAGACCTTAACACCTCTTTAACACAAAGAGACAGATCAACTAGACAGGATATCAGCAAAGAAATAGCACCACTAAGTCAAAACTGTGAACAAATGGCCTTAGTAGACACGTACAGTGTTTCACCCAACAACATAAGAATACACATTCTTCTTAGCTGCACATGGTACATCCTCTAAAATAGACTGTATACTAGTCCATAGAGCATGCTTAAATAAATGCAAAAGAACTGAAATTATTTCATGCATATTATCTGATCATAGTGCCATGAAACCAGAAATTAATGACAAAAGAAACTACAAAAACTCCATAAACACATGGAAATTAAATAATACACTCCTGAACAATCAATGGGTCACAGAGGAAATTAAAGAAGAAATTAAACAATATCTACAAGCAAATGAAAATACAAATACAACTTACCAGAACCTGTGGGATGCAATGAGAGCAGTTCTCAGAGGGAAATTTATTGCAGTGAATTCCCACATCAAGAGAACAGAATGAACACAAATAAACAGCCTGATGCTTCACCTCAAACATCTAGAAAAAGAAGAGCAAGTCAAGCCCAAAGCCAAAAGAAGGGAGGAAATTATCAAGATCAGAGTAGAAATTAACACAATAGAGACTAAGAAAACAATGCAAAGAATTAATGAATCAAAGAGTTGGTTCTTTGAAAGAATAAATAAAACTGATAAGCCCCTAGCCAACCTTATCAAAAAAAGGAAAGAAAAAACTGAAATTCATGCAATGAAGAATGAAAAGTGTGAAATCACTACAGACCCTGAGGAAATACATCAATACCTACTTTGAAAACCTTTACTGTCATAGGTTTGATAACACAGAAGAAATGGACAGATTCCTAGAAACTTATGAATTACCAAAGCTTGATCAAAAAGTTGTAAAACTACTGAATAACCCAATCTCAATTAACGAAATTGAAAATGTAATTAAAACCTTACTAACAAAGAAAAGCCCGGGTCCTGGTGGAGTCATAACTGAATTCTATAAGAAATTCAAGCAAGACTTAATGCCAACACTCCTCAAACTCTTCAATGAAATTAAAAGGGAAGCAATTCTCCCTAACTCATTCCTAGAAGCAAGTATTACCCTCATACCAAAACCAGAGAAAGACCCAACTGAAAAAGAGAACTACAGACCAAACTCCCTAATGAAAATAGATGCAAAAATCCTCAATAAAATACTGGCAAACAGAATGCAGCAAGTCATCAAGAAGATTACACACCACGACCAAGTGGGATTCATCCCAGGAATGCAGGATGGTTCAACATACGCAAATCAATAAACATAATACACCATATCAATAGAGCCAAAGGTAAGAATCACAGGATCAATTCAATAGATGCAGAAAAAGTTTTTGATAAAGTCCAACACTCGTTCATGATGAGAACCCTATGGAAAATTGGAATAGATGGTCTTTATCTCAATCTGATAAAAGCCATCTATGACAAACCAACAGCCAACGTAATATTAAATGGTCAAAAACTGAAAACTTTTACTCTAAAATCAGGAACAAGGCAAGGATGTCCGTTATCACCACTCCTATTCAATATAGTGCTGGATATATTAGCCAGAGCAATTAGACTAGAGAGAGAAATAAAATGAATAAGGGTAGGAAAAGAAGAAGTTAAATTATCAGTATTTGCAGATGACATGATACTCTACATAGAAGAGCCCCCAAAATTCATTGAAAGACTTATAGATGTAATAACCAAATTCAGCAATGTTGCTGGGTACAAAGTCAACACTCAAAAATAAATAGCATTCCTGTACACAAACAACAAATAAGAGAAGCCACACCCTTCACAATAGCATCCAAAAAAATGAAATACTTAGGAGTGAATCTAACAAAGAAAGTAAAAGATCTATTCAGTGAAAATCACAATACTCTGAAAAAAGAAATCAAAGAGGATCTCAGAAAATGGTAAGACATTCCTTGTTCATGGGTAGGAAACTGTGAAAATGGTCATTCTCCCAAAATTGTTATACAGATTTAACGCAATTCCAATTAAAATATCATTAGTATACCTCACAGATTTAGAGAAATCATTCCTCAAGTTCATCTGGAACCAGAAGAGACCTAGAATAGCAAAGGCAATTCTGGGCAATAGGTCAGGCAGGAGGCATCACAATCCCCAACTTGAAGTTATACTATAAAGCTACTGTGATAAAATCAGCATGGCACTGGAATAAAAACAGACCTGCAGATCAATGGAATAGATTAAAAGACACAATCACAACCATAAACACACTTAGCCATCTTATCTTTGACAAAGGGGCCAAACATGTTCACTGGAAGAAAGATAGCCTCTTTAATAAGTGGTGCTGAAAAAACTGGCTTTCCATATGCTGAAAACTAAACTAGACCCCTGCCTATCATCATGCACTAAACTAAAGTAAAAATGGATCAAAGGTCTAAATATTAAAACAGAAACACTAAATCTGCTAGAAGACAAAGTTGGTAGAAATCTTGAAGATATAGGGGTAGGCAGAGAATTCACAAGCAAAAACCAAACTGTTCGAGAAATACTTCCCAGATTCAATAACTGGAATCTCATCTTAGTAAAAAGTTTTTGCATGTCAAAGGAAATATCCAATAGAGTGAAAAGAAAACCCATGAATTGGGAAAAAATCTTAGACAACTGTCCCTCAGACAAAGGCCTTCTATCTAGAACATATAAAGAATTAAAGAAAATCAAACCCCCAAAATTCAAAGACCCAATCCAAAAATGGGCATCTGAAATGAATACACACTTCTCGGCTAAAGAAATACAAATGGCAAATAAATACATGAAAAAATGTTCAGCATCATTGGTCATTAGAGAAATACAAATTAAAGCAACACTGAGATTCCATCTCACTCCAGAAAGAACGGCCAGGATCAAGAAAAACACCAATAACAAATGCTGGAGAGACTGTGGGGGAAAAGGAACCATCCTGCACTGTTGGTGGGCATGTAGACTGGGGCAACCACTGTGAAAATCAGTCTGGAGGTTCCTCAAAAAGCTGGGATTGGAAGTGCCATTTGACCCAACTCTTCCACTTCTGGGGATATTCCCTGAGCAATTGAAAACATCACACAATACAGTGATATATGTACATCCTTGTTTATAGCAGCAGAATTTGTAATAGCCAAATCTTGGAAAAAACCTAAATGCCCATCAACTGAGGAATGGATAAAAAAGATGTGGTACTTTTATACAATGGAGTGCTACTCAGCTATAAAGAAGGATCACATTGAGGCTTTTATAGGTAAATGAATGCAACTTGAGACCATATTCACAAGTGAAATAAATCAAACTCACATGTGTAAATACTGTATTGTCTCCCTAGTGTAAGAAACTGAAAGAGTAAATAAGTTACAAAATCTTCAGTAAATATTGTTGAAGGATAACAAACTGCCCAAAAATAAATCAGATAGGGAAAAGGAGAAAAGAAGGAAGAGAAAAAAGAAAAGATATCTATTTGTATATATACACTTAAGATAGCTAAGAGGATTGTGTTACTAATTCTATTAGTTCTTGAACAAAACAGTTAACATTCATAGGATTAGATGAATTTTGCAAGTCTATATCTGGTAATCTGAGTAACTCTTTTGAAAATAACTGTGCAAAATAACAACCTTAGTTATGTTCCTACCACCTTGTTTTGCAAGCCTGTGTTGTTATTGTTTTGGGCTCTTTGTTATTGTTATTTATTAGTCTCTTTTGTTTCTTGGGTTTTTTTCTTTGTAATTTGTGACATTTTCTTTTGTCTTTCCCTCTAATACAGAAAGGATAGATGTACATGTATAAGCTTATACAAGCCTAGAACTTTTCCTAAAGAGTTTTCACAAATTGATTTTATTATAAGTGATAGTATAAACAACTACTTTGAAGAAAACGTGACATTATGGTAGCCATTGTGATTTCCTATCATCTTGTTGTGAAGTCCAGTAATGCTTATATGCTTTGTTTTGATTGTTCTTAGTGTGTTCTGTGTTATTTGATTACAATATGTGTGAAAGTGTGGACAGCTATTTTGAAGAGAACAAGAGACATTACATCAGCCATTGTCGATTTTCCTACTGTCTGGTTTTGAAGGCCTGTAACACTTTCATTCTTTTGCTTTTATCAGTTTTATACTATTGTGTTTTGTTTGAATTCATTGTGTGTGAAGAGATGGACAACTATTTCAAAGCAAACAAGAGACGTTGTGGTAGCCACTGTTGATTTCCTGTTCACTTGTTTAGGAATCCTGTGTTGCTTGCATTGTTTTGTCCTGATCTGCTTTCTTCTGTTTTGTTTTGTTTTGTTTTATTCTCTTTAAAAAAATAAAAAATAAAATAAAATAAATAAAAGGATAATGAAAGATAAGTTTATGTTGTATGCAAATACTGTGCCATTTTATAAGAAGGACTTGAGCATCTGCTGATTTTGTTATGTTCAATGAGTCCTGGAACCAATCTCTGAGATACTAAGGGAATAAGAGAGAAATGCAACTGAAATGTCAGGAGTGTTTGAGTAAACTTTTCAGATCATTGAGGATATTCTTCTTTGTTACTCCTCAAAACTGTTTTTTTTTTTATTTTTCAGAGATATAGCAGAATAAAAGCAATCAAAACAAATCAGTGTAAGAGATGCAGGACTTCAAAACATTATGAAATCAACGATAGTTACCATAACGCCCCTTGATGTCTTCAAAATAGCTGCAGATAACTTTGGACATAGTATAAAGCAAACAGAACAGAATAGAATAGAAACAATAAAAACAAAACAATGAATGTGATAAAGGACTTAAAAACAAGCCAATAGTAAATCCAAAATTTCTACCATAATATATCCTACTATCCTTGAGATAGCTTCTCCTGCCATGGAATTTAGCATAATCAAACAAAACAAAAGGGAATAAAACCAAACCCAACAAAACAATGTAAATGGCATAAGACCTCAAAACAAGACCATAGGGAATTAACAATGGTTGCAACCCTCAGAAGGAGATCCCCCCTAGATGACACATTGCTTAGTGATATCCTCTGAACCTGTAATCAGACCACTGGCCCTAGACCTGCAATGTTAGTGAAATACCAAATCACCACAGTCATCCAATTGCATTTCACCTCCATAGCTATCATCACAACCTGTGTTTCTCCAAATAAGTCAGTCACTTGAGGGAGGGGGCGATGGTACTACTTGTCTGCCAGCCCTCACACCAGAAGGGGCTGGGATCTGGCTGTTGCCAGTCCGATGGGGGAACACACATGGTGCTGGCTCCCAGACTGGGCTTATTTGATACTTTGGCCATTGTTCACTCTAACCCTGGTCTGCGAATGGCGCTGACTCATGGGGAGAGGCTTGGATCTAGTTGTTCCCAGTCTGCCAGAGGTCCTCGCAGGGCACCAGTTCCCAGACTGGGCTTGTTTAGTGCTGCAGCTGTAGTTCTCTCTAAACCCAGTCCATAAATGGCCCTCCTTGAAACTTGAAAATGGGAATTTACTAAAGATTAGTTGTAATGTAGAATCTTAAATGACATCAGCAAATTTCTGTACTCTTACATTACAATCTACTAGTTTGTTTTGCACTTAGAATAGATCTTTTACCCATACATGATTTCAATTTAGTATACTTTGATCATTTGAAAGATATTAGTCTACTGGATTACATGAAGTTTCCTTGAAAATTCATTATAAAATATCAAAAAAATACGTTTGTTCATAATACTACCAAACTCAGTCTTTAAGTATTGAGAGGTTCATGCATTCACAATGTGAAAATAGTTAGTCAAAAATTCTATTTGTTTATTTAATTTTCTGTTTTAAAACCTTGAACTTTGTAATACATATTGTCAGTTGTTCCTTTAAAATGTCAGATTCTCTGTGTTCTGCTTTCATAACTATCTGCCATATGTTCCAATCTGAAAAGCCATAGTTCATCAGTCACTGGTCAAGTAAAAGTGAATTCTAAGAAAAATGCATTAGTTTATCTTTCAATTCATGTAACTGCACAACTGTTTTTCCTTGTAACAGCCAGGATAATCAGTTTTGAATAAGAAATACTTTATGCCTACTTACCATGTCATTATATGGAATATCAAAATATGGGCATAAAATTGGCTTTTTAAAAAACTGTTAGCATGTAATAGTAAAAAGAAAAATGACTTTAACACCAAATTGTACAAAGGCAAAAGCCACTGACTTAGTTCATGTTAGAATGACAGACTTATCCACTGTTGCTTTTGCATCATACAGTAAAAAATTCAAATAGCATTATGGCAGTACTATTAAAACAATTTGACCTTGTAAACTTCCTGAAAGAGTCTGTAGATCATAATTTAAGAATAACAAATCTAGAGAAATATTGGGATGGATCACATGGGCAATGAATACAGTACTTACATTGATTTGACTTTGGTTCCCACTCTGGGGAGAGCTGAATAGACATGTCTGAATCATAGAACTCTTCTTCCTTCTACTCTAAGGCTGTACTGAAAAAATACTAAGAAACTTTTTGACTACTGTTTCTTAGTGCTCATTGTTTTTCTCAGTTCTCAATATCTTACCAATCTGATGGCAAAAAAAGTTACACTAAAGCTACTGCAACAACAACTTTCTCCTGCAGGTTGGAGTAGAGTTGTCCCAAACCACTTCTTCCTTCACGTTGGTCAAACCTCAGTCTAACCGAGCCTTTCTGTGTAAGAAAACTGCCCAAGAGGAAGCAGCTCCAGTCCTACCTAATCTCTCACCTACATAGTGCCAAAAATATAAATAAGAGCTTTAAACTTTTAGTCCCCTTGTACCAAAAATGCAAGCTTAACAGTTTTGTCCAAAAATATACTCTATGCAGAAATAGATAAGAGAAAGCTTAAAGTGTCCCCACTTAGTATTTGATGAGAGACAATAATATCAACAATCTTCCTGTCCTTTGGCACCTGCATGGCTTCTAACAGTTCACTGTTATAAAAATGAAATAAAAATCTTCAAATATATGGTTTCTCTTAAGACTTATCCATCAACTTGTTTATTTTAGCCAGCATATATTCTAGCATCTGGCAGGAAAATACTTTTATGCTATGGCATTTGGTTGGGTACCTATGCAGCCTATGATTTGTGTACTATACCCTTAATTCCAATAAGAATTGTTCTGTTTTTATAGGAAATGTTAGTAAAATAGGTAGCATTAGGTAGTGGATAGATGTTAAGTCCTTAATATAAGGAGGACCAAGGAAATATTGAAGGGCAGGATCCAGACAACAGAAAGTAACAAAATGTAGAAAGTGTATGTAAATTGGACTGGATAATGACATAGGTGGACAAATAGTTGAAATATCAACTTTGAAGAATTAATGCAAGAAAGTATCCCACAAATAAAGAGTTTAGTAATGTGGCTAGCAAATATGGGTTTGGGGTCAGATGTATTTATTCAATTTCTAGTTGTATAAATTAGAGTTGTGACCTTAGAAAAGTCACCTAAACCCTCCAAGTTTTATTGTCTTGTCCCTAAAATGGAACCTGTAAATATTCCAATTGATAGTATTGCTTTTGGGTTTCACTGATACAGAAGCCCAGCTGAAGAGAGGAAGTGAGGAAAAGAAGGTCACATTATATATTCCTTAAGCTCTGTCCTTGAGAGATTTTAATTGTGTCCAATCTCTATGTGGCCTGTTCTACAGTGCCCTCTCTCCTTCCCCATCCCTCCACCTCTAAATATGGTACCATGTAGAAGATGACTTGGATGGCTCTCCTTAAATGCAGAACAATTGCTTCAGCATTAGTCTAATTGAGCCCTATTTCCATGTACAGAGCTGGCTAAACTATTTCCTTTTCCCTTCAATTGGCTCTAAGCAATGTAAGTAGGGCTAGCTGAGGTACCGATTTGTAATCTTTAAAGCTGACCAACAGTTTCCTGTTTCTTTGCATTTTGTCTTCCTATAAATGATGGCGCACAGTAGGATGGCAGAGCCACATAGCTCCAGGAATGTCAATGTGTGTTTGAGCCTCAAGATGAGAGGCTAAGACTTCCCAGGGCACAAAAGTTTACATATTGGAAACTGAAGTAACAGCCTCCTAAACATTTAAATGCTATCCCAATTTAGTTATGCAGATTGGTCCTTCTGCATTCCCTTCTCTCTGCATATTGCAGAGGTGCTTTCTGGCATCCTAGCTAAGCCTAGCTCACAGACTCACATAATTCCCCCATTCTCACTGTCACTCATCCTTGAACCACTCCCTTCTTCACAAGTTAATAAATTCTGGGTGAGGCACTGGAGAAAGGCCTTTTGTTCTGTGAATCCTCACCTGGACCAGACTTAGGACTCCTCTGCTGCCCATAACTATAAATATGTCTTAAGTGTCTTCATTGTAACCGTGGGTTTCACTGAAGGTGGTAAATTGGAGTTAACTCTCCAGGATTCCAATAACATTTCTGTGGGGTTACAAATATAACCTTCAACGAATATACAGGAAAATAAGAATGAAGGAAAGAAGAAAAATGGAAAGTGATGGGTTCTGCCCCCATGAAACTCAGCATGGTGCCTGCCAAACATGGCACCTAGAGCAACAGCATATCCCTTCAATACTTGCTTCTTTCAAGCCTGAAATTGAACTTCCCACATTTTGTGTGTGTGCCAGCATTCCCCCAATCAGCTGTAAATATGTCATTCTGCCCACTCCTTCAAACTCCACCCCCTGTCAAACCTAATAAAAGTTTGCCACTTATTTGTCTGCATCAGAGGGATCTTGCACTCTTCTACAGCCCTCCTGTGCCCACAATAAAGGTCTTTTTCTTTTTTTCCTACTTCTTTACCATACCAAGAAAGACCTATCAAAAGAGAAGAAGAGGTCACTCTGACCACAGGACAACTAATCTGCCTTCCGGGGGACTGTGTGACCAGTGTGGACTCCCAGAAGAGAACAAGAATGGGCCCTTCAAGGACCCACCCTGCTGGGCCCGAGCGGCACCAGCACGCAGGCTTAGAATCAAGGACAACCTCCCCCACCCCCATAAGTAACCTGCTGGTTCGGAGGTCTGGCTAAATTGATAGCAACTAATGAACGTTAAGCAACTAAATGCTAGTATTGTTTCACTGATTTTGCAGGCCTCGGATTGACAACTTGAGCATCTCTTGGGAAGATGACAGTAGGCAATGTAGCAAACATGGGGTATTCTCTTCTGTCTTGTCTCCAAGGCTCAATATGGTTCTCACTGTTTTGATTTACTCTGATCATTTTTTTATGCTTTATTTTATATTCTGTTTTTATTGGTTTTTTTCTGTTTCATTTTTGGTTCAACTTTACTATACCTGTTGGAAGGTCAGCTACTCTGAGGATAGCAAGATACACTATAGTAGCTATTGTTTTCATAGTATCTTTCTTCGGATTTCTGTACCAGTTCTCCTGCTTTGTTTTGATTGACTTTGTTCTGTTGTGTTGTGTTGGATTTTACTATCTTTAAAATACAAAATAAAAATAAAAAAAGGGAAGAAGAGAAAAAGAATGTGAGAGAAGGAATAAGCAAATAATGTTGTGAAAATCCTAGCAAAATGACGGGTTAACAAACCAATTCAGTAAATCATAAAAAACATATAGACAACAGCTGCTTCTCACTAAGAAGCAGCAGATCAGAAATCTAGATGGAAAACAATGCCAGGTTGTACAAACAAAGGAACCATAAAGTAAACATGAAACTGAGATAAGTCAAGAGTCAAGAGCTCTTTATTCATTTCCTGCTGACACAGGAAGTGGCTCTACCCATCATGCAAAGTAAGAAAGGTAAATGGCACCATCACATTAAAATAGGAGTGGTGGTGAGTATGGCTGGCTGACTTGGACAAATACACAAAACTGTTGAGCATTAGAGCACTAGACATGTTCCTTGGGCCAAAAAATTTGTATGATTTTTTTGTTTTGTTTTGTTTTGTTTGTTTTTGAGACAGGATCTCTGTAATTCAGGCTGATCTTAAACTCACTATATAGCTCAGGCTATCTTTGAACTCACAGCAATGCTCCTGCCTCAGCCTCCCACGTGCTGAGATTACAGGTCTGTGCCAGCGTGCCCAATTTGGATGGCTTCTAAAAGCCCTAAACATCTGAGAAAAATTTCTTCTGTTTTATTTCCCTTCCATCATGAAGTTAAGGTTCTGGACTCAACTATCAGCATGACCAAACCAGTCAGTCACCTAATCTCCTCTTATCTTGGTGTTGAGTTCTGTCTTGGCCCTTGTAAGCAAGGTGTTCAGGCTGGATATCCTACAGGAGAGAGGCTGGTGTTCCCCCACCCCCACAAAGTTTGTAAGAGCTGGGTGGGGTACAACGCATGTTCCTTTTGTGAAATGGAATGTGCAAACGGGATGTGATTCATGGCTGTAGACACATAGTATTCCTGACAGCTAGTCAGGAAATGCTGTTTAACGTCTGGTCTGGTAAAGCCTCTTCAGAAGTAAAATAGAGGCTCCATGGGAGCAATTGTTTTTAAATGAATGCTTCTTATCTCTTCAAGGACCAAGAGGCACTCCCACCACCAAGTTCTCAGTAAACTTTACACTCCCTCCTCTCCCTCTCCCCGACACCCACTGCTGACACAGGAGCCTGCACACACAGGCACATGAAAATTCTTTAGAAAAACAGCATACAACACAAGGCATTCTTTGGTCTGAAATATGCCATTTGTTTTCCAGGCAAAATGAATCTCCTTTAATTTATAAGAAATAAAGAGAAATATTTTAAAAACTTGTAAGAACAAATAAATCCAGCTCTCACTTGTGCTTTGTAAATAAGGAAAGAACGATACATAGAGAGAAGAGATATTCATAAATTAAGTGCATTTACAACTAGAATTGTGGATTCCCAAGAAGGAAATGAAAACTGCCCCTCTAATCAGAGAATTAAAGTGTATTTTATCTTAACTTTTAATGGATTTGTTTTGCAAGGATGTGCCTAAATTTACAAAAAGGAATAGATAACAGAGAAATACAAGATCCTGATGAAAAAATTATGGAGTTCACCAGTTGAGGCAACAGTATACAGGAAACAGTTCCTTATATATCTTTTTTTTTTCCTTAGATATCTTGACAGAAATGAAAATATGCATTTTAACGAAAGTACATAATTTTATGGTTAAGGGAAGCCATGATTATAAACACTTCTCTAGTCAAAGAAGATCAAGACTTTTACTCAACAACTAAATAGTATTTGACTGGCTGATCAATAAGGACATATTTTGAACTCCTCAAGATTTAACAAAATGACATATTGGACTGTTTAGATTTCCCATCAGACCAACAAAAACACTTTGACACACTTCCCCACACTTGGGGTGCAAGGATCTGCCTTTGACGTTTTTCCAGAATCCTCAGCCAACCAACCCTGAAGTCACACACAGCTCAGAAAGTAGAGAGGTGACCTCTAAAGTTCAAGAGACATTTATTTAAAGTCTTTTCCATTCTATCAGAAAGAGGATATAGAAGTTTTTGTAAAGCTAGGGATCTCACTCCCTAGAAAAATAAAGACAACCAACAATTAAAAATAACAACAAAAACTTTGCTTCTCTGACTAGAGAGGTTATATTCATTTCCTCTGGGAGATGCTACCATTAAAATTCAAATAAAGTTAATTTATAGGACACTCTTCTTCCTATCTGTACTCCCTGCTTCTTTCACTGAGCAAGATGAGGGCTAGTGACTTGTAAAGTCATTCTAGACTCACCTGTGTTTTTTCACATTTAAAGAGTGACTCTAAGTTTTCTTTTGGAACTCTTAGCACATCTTGAAACCTCTGCTCCCCTCAGGGTATTTCACATTATTAAGCTTAGGAGGAAGTAGTTGGCAAGATTTAATTCTAGAAATGAATTGGAGTCATTTATAGGAAATCTTGAGACTACAGAAGAGCAGGCTTGCTATTTGGTCAGCTTGAATGTGGCTGACTTGCATCTGCAATGGTGTTTAACTGTCTGGAGGAAGTTTACTTTATAAGGTGAGAAGGAAAGCCTATCCAGATGGGAACAGCATACCAAAGGCTCAACCCTGGGCCGGACTCAGAAGCTCCTTGCCTCAGAGATAATGCAGAACCCAGTTGTAGAGGTCAACATCATCGCACAAGAGCAATGCCCTGGGGATGAGAAGCAGATGTTTGGTCCTGGCCAAGAGACTCTCCAGGCAGCAGGAGCTGAGCTGGTGCTGAACACATAAGGAGTAGCTCGCCCAGGAATGTTAAAGGGCATAGAGAAATGTGAGAGATATGTTAGTAATGCATTTTCTTTTGTTTTGTTTTGTTTTCTGTTTTTATTTCTTTTTATTTTTTAATCCAGGGCCTTATACATGCTAGATAAGCACTCTATCACCAAGCTGTATTCTCAACATTATTTTATTTTATCTTATTTTGTTTTATTTTATTTTATTTTAATTTTGAGACAGAGTCTCACTAAATTTCCTACTCTGGCCTTCAACTTGAGATCCCTCTGCCTCAACCTCCCCAGTAGCCAGGATTACACAGGTGCTCTGCTCACCCAGCTAGTAATGAACTCTTATGTAATGCTTCCTATGTGCCTGCATTGCCCTAAGAGTTTTACAAAGTAGCTAACTTAATATTCACAACTGCTGAGGTAGGTGCAGATATTGAGCTGAAGAGGTTCTGTCTTCCTCTCCAGAACCCTTTGCTGCCCTTCTGTACTCTGTTCTGTACCCTGAGAATCTAGCCTTTACAGTTGGCCTAAGCTCTATTCTCTTCTACTAGATTCCAATTGGATTCAATCATGGGGTGGGGATTGGGAGACAAAAAACACCACATCCCAGCATGGTGTAAGATCAAGGCCAAGAGATGGTAGTGGCAGCATTCTTACATAGAAAGCTACAGCTCCTATCACACAGTCCCTTCCTACAGGCAAACCCATTTTCATGGCACCCCCTGGTCCTTAGGGCAGTACTGACTCCCTCATATTGCCAATTCTTGGGTACTTCACTGCTGCTTTCTGCTATCTCTTACTCCTGCCCTCATTGGTAAGGAGCATTGCTGTTAAACTCATCTCAGTCTGGAAAATAGCTGTTTCATGCTAGGCTCCTGACTTATGCAATTCTTGTCCTTCTTTGACAGATGATAGCACTCAACCCCGGAAAAGGTAAGTGATCTCGCTATCTAAATGCTGAAGAGTGATGTTGAGACTCAAACCAGGCACCCAGGTAGTCTGGTTCCAGAGTGGGTCTCTGCATTTTTCTGCCAGTGGAGTTTATGAAAATAACTTGGATATGACATTCTTTAAAGAAAAATGCAAACCCTTCCCCAGGATAATGTCTCCTCAGGGTAGTTTTAGCTCAGTTCAGCTCAGACTCCAAATCAGACCACAGAGTTTCAGAAAGAGATGGAAAGAGAGGGAGAATATCAGGCTTCTCAGGCCTACTTCAGAGTTCAGTTAGGTGATCATTTCCCACTTTTTCATGGTCACTTTTTCTCCCTGGGAGGATAAGGATAATTAACAAAGATCCTGAAAAAGCATTGGATATGAAAGAGTAGGACTTTCACTCTGTGTTAGCAGCAACATTTAATGTAGTTGTGTTGTAGTCAGGGATCATAAGGAGAACAATTACATAAAGGACACATAATTTATAGTATTATTTATAATGATCACCCAACGAGTTAAATACAAAAAAAGTGCAGGAAATCTGTCCACAACACTAAAGACCTAGAAAGCCCAGCTGAGGGCCTGGATCCCATGGCAATAACCTTCATGAGTTCAGCTGAAAACTTAGAGCCCACAACAATGACTCATGCAAGTCTATTTCACGAATCTGTGCTGGGAAGGACCAAAGGTCAGCAGTGGAAGCTAAAAGGTCTATGCCAGCGAGGTGAAGGATTTGTGCTAGCAGGCTGACAGAGCTGTACTGGAGTCAAAAAGTGACACTCAAAATAAGGACTAGGGCTCCCCTGAAAAGTACTACAGTGACAATGAGGTCCTGAGCTCCTCCAATGATGAGACAGCCAAGTATGTATCAGGAAGCCAGTGTGACAAATTTCTCCTGGAGATTAAACAGCACACATCTTCCCCTCTGGAGCCAGGAAACAATGTTCCAAGTAAGGACCAGAGGTTCCCCAAAGTGAACCACAGTCATTCTCAGCAAAAAGGTCCTGAGTTCCTCTGATGTTAGCCATCGAGTTCATATCAAGGGGGCCAGCATGACAAGCTCCTCCAGGAGAACTAATGGCTCCAAACAACAATACTTAGGAGAACCCATGAGACTACTCTTCCTCTCCAGGTCTCCTTTTCTGCTGGCCACAGTTCTGAAGTGGGCCATCCACTCTCAGCACCATGTTGATTCAGTTTAGCTGGTGTTTAAATTGACCACCAGTTACCAATCCACAACAAGATGGTAAAAAATACTAATAAATACACACATTTTTTCTTCACACGTCTGTAATGGTTTCTGAAGGGTGAGAGTTTCTTCTATATATCTCACAAATCACATTTCCTTATAGTGAAAATATTAAATTACTGTAAAAGAAATAAAAAGTGATATCTAGATGAATGTCCATTAACTCTCCCACTGAGCTCAGTACTAAAGAAGTACTCTTCTGAAAAACACTAGAATTTTTAAGCTTCAAATAATTTGATTTTGATACTACTTGTGGATGGACTTTCTTCTCTTTGGCATTCTTTATACGACATGTGATCAATAAGTCTGGTGAATTTTAAAAATGTGTTGCCATTCATCCCCCACAGAATACTTCCCCTCACTTTAAACATGCTTATCTTATTATTCTTTTTTTAAATTTTTTTGGTATGATTTAGTTATATATAATGACCACATTCATTATTGGGAATTTGAATCTGTGCATGATATACCTTGGTTTTTTCCCCCATTCCCACTCCCCCTTTTCCTCCCCATTCACAAAGCTCAGTTCTCATTTTTCTCTTCTTTTCTCATTTTTTCTTCCCCTTTCTTCTTTCCCCTTCCCCTCCCTATTTCCTTTTTCCCTTTGAATGATTTCTTCCTATTTCACAATATCTGTTGTACATTTATGTTCTTATTTACATTTTCAGTTTCACACACCAGAGAGATAATGTGATATTTACATGTGTCTGATTTGTTTCACTTATGATCATGGTCCCAAGGTCCATTCATTTAGCTATAAATGTCTCAATTTTATTTTCCTTTATGGCTGAGCAATACTCCAATATATGAGAAGCCACATCATTTTTTTCATCACTAAATCTGTTGGAAGGTAGAATAGCTAGTACTCTGGAAGACATATGTGGAAGCAAAGAATTAATGAACAAAACCCTGATCACATAAGAACTTTCACAAAGAATTAACAACTGGAATCTCACCATATTAAAAGGTTTTACTCAGCTGAAGAAATCACCTACAGAGTGAAAAGACAACCCACAGAATGGGAAAAAATTTATGCCAATTTTTTTGGAGACAAAAGATTATTATCTAGAACATATAAAGAACTGAAAAAAATCAGATCACCCAAATTCAAAGACCCAATCCAAAAATGGGCATCTGAAATGAATACACATTTCTCCAAAGAAGAAGTACAAATGGAAAATAAATATATGAAAAAAATGCTCAACATCACAAGTCATTCAGGAAATGCAAATTCAAACAACACTGAAATTCCATCTCACCCCAGAAAGAATGACTATTATCAACAAAGCAACTAATAACAAATGCTGGTGAGACTGTGGGGAAAAAGGAACACTTCTCCACTGTTGGTGGGACTGTAGACCGGTACAACCACTTTGGAAATCAGTGTGGAGATTCCTCTAAAAACTAGGATTGGAGGTCTCATTTGAGCCAGCTATGTCCCCTCTGGATATCTTCCCAGAAGAATTAAAAGCATCATCCCACAGTGAAATATGCACATCCTTGTTTATAGTGGCACAGTTTGTAATAGCTAAATCTTGAACACAACCCAAATTCCCATCATCCAATCAATAGATTGTCCTATCACTCTTGTCACTTTCTGAAACAGTTTTGGAAATCCTCTTTTGTGATTTTCTTTAGTTATAATATTTTGGTTCCCTTGGTATCCTGAATCAATATAAAACATTTACCTTTCATGGTCATTTTGACTTTAAGGAAGAGCCAGACACTGCAAATCTGGCAAGTAAATTGAATTAGGCTACACCATAATGATTTTTCTTTATAAATTATCCAACTTGTATCATTCTGTAATAGCAACATAGAACAGACCAAGACACAGGCACATTAATGAGACAAGTTACTATTCTTTTTGCTTCCATTAGTCTGAAGGCATTAGTTATATTCTCCATCATCTGAGACTTCTACCACCACTCTCTATTTCCTTGACCCTCAACCAGAACTTCTGCTGGCCCAGATTGCATACCCAGTGAGGTGACCTAGTTCTTATCCCTGAGGAGTTTGCGTGCCTCTAGTATCCATGTACTCAACAGGCGATAGTTGCTGTAATTGTCCATTCACAGCTTAGATGCACAAGCAGAACTCAAACATCTCCTGAATTTCAGGGATATTTCTTGCTCTCTCTGCATAAAAGTACATCTGCTTCCTTGTGTAAACAAGAATCAGTGATCTCAGCCAGAATAGAAACTCCCTACTTTGACTTGATGAACTACTAGCCCAACAAAGTTAAAATGACCTAGTGACACACATTAATTTAGAGTTAGCGAAATTCTACTCTCCTCCTTGGTGTAAGATCCTCTCCATTTCTTCCTCTTTTTGCACTAACCAATTTATTTCAGGATTCAGGATCTTTAGTTTAGCACATAGCAAAGTTATAGAAGCAGGAAGCATAAATTCCTTAGGTAGGTCACTAGGAATCATGATAAGAGGGTCACTACCAACTTTTATTTCTTCCAGGTACATACCAGGGCCACAGCACTATACAATGGTTTGATACATATACTACATTTTGAAGATCAGAGTTCTAACCCTGTGGTGTATTACCCCTAACTGGCATCTTAGCTGAGCCATCATGAGGTTTTATAGCACCAGGCTACTAAGTAATTGATAAAATATAGTTACTATATTTGCTGGTGTTGATGAGTGCTCTCATTTAGAGTCTATATGGAGACCATAAAAATGCATGTGGGCCTTCACAAGATGAATAGGTTATCACCCAGGTGAGATAACCCTTAGTAGCTTTCAAATTTAATTGATTTACTGTTGGGAGCCGTTGAAGCTGGAAATTGACTTAGGGCATGACCCAGACATTACCTTACCAAAGTAACAAAGAGCACCTGGGTCAACCACGTGAAAAATGCTCCTACAACCCAGCAAAACAGGAGACTCCTAAACAATCCAGGCCTAGGTTGCTAGGCAGAGGGGCTGAAATTGATGTCATCCTTCCCTGTGTATAAATAAAC
>RJWM01035659.1:0-18762 GCA_004363535.1 Dasyprocta punctata
GGTAAATTTAAAAGATTGAAGATTAAAATTTAAAAACATTTATTAGGAGATTTTCTGATGATGTTGTATAATACAAGTTTAATTTGGACCATATAATTAAAAATCAGTGGGGTTTTTAGAAAGAACTTATCATGTGTAATATAAGATATGTTCATATTAAATATGAAAAAGAAGTATGTAAAAGTAGAACAAACAATATATTTTGCAGCCATTTGCTTATAATGACCAACAATCCACAAATGTTAAAGGAGATGTATTTATATCCATGCTTTCTGAAAACTCTTGACATAATCCTTTTTAAAGAATGAATTTTAAGCTTAAAACAGACAGTGGAGTCTTAAGTGTTTAAAGCAATGGAATAGTAAGGTGAAAGGAAATCCTACATTCAAGAGGTTAAGTTTTCCACTTAATATGGTTTAATTTGAAAAAGTGTTTCAGTGAAAGTTATACCTCTCTGATTGAATATTTTAAATGCAGTTACTGAACAGTGTCTGTGTGTAAGGAGCCAGAACATCTGCCTGCACCTCCAGACATAGCTGCTATTGTTTTTCCTGTTCCTGTCACGCTTCCACTTGCCATGCCACACTGGCAGTGGTTCACTGAACACATCTTGGTACTCCATGTTTCCATAGTTACACATTAGAAGTTTACCTGTCTACCTGTTTGTCTAGTTTTCCTTTATCTTATTTGTTAACATCATTTTATTGCACAGATCATTCAGGTTGGTCTTCATCATTTTGTTTTTGGTTGGGTTGGGTTGGATTGGGTTTTGCTTTACATCACTTTGCTTTTCATTGCATTGCTTTGCTTTCTTTTCTTTTCTTTTCTTTTGTTCTGTTCTATACAACTGGAAATTGAGCCCAGGACATTTGCGCTTATGCTAGACTCAAACTCTTGATTCTGTTGCCTCAGCCTCCCAAAGTTCTGGGATTATAGGCAGGTACCCCAGTAGCCAGCTGAGTCTTCATCTTTTATATGAACTTTTCCTGGGCTCCTGATAATTTAGATACTGTTCTCATTGATATGCTTCTTATACCTCATTGCAACATTGGGTTATATGCCCATCTCATTCACTAGGCTATCATCTCTTGGTGCCAGTTTTCATGTCTTTTCAACTTCGTATTTTAAGGCTCAGTTAGTAAGATTCACCAAAATTCACCACACAAGAGAGTCTCTGCACTGGTTCTCACTTACTTGTGCCATCTGAATACACATGCCAACTCTCAAGACTAGTGATTGGTTCTTTTTATCCTGTGCTAAAATGTCTGATCCTTGGAAATGATAAATAGTATTTTCTAATGTTAGATTGGTATTTGTATTTTCAATATTATGGTGTCCTCTGTTATAAAAACTAGCACTAAAATTAATCTAAATTTATACCTTCTTCTTTGCAGAAAGATCAATTGTATGCCAAACTTTGTTTCAAGTCCTTCTCACACAAGATTTCATTTTGACGTTACCATTGCCTTGTCTATTTATTCAACAACTGTTCCTAACTGTCCTCTTCTCCTGCCTCTCTCCTGGGTATATAAGGCAGATGATGTCTTTTGACATTATGTTCACATTTGTGCAGACTAGAACTATTTTCAACAACACATATTTTTAAAAAAATTGTTGCTTCTAAGAATTATCAAGATAAAAAAAGGAGAGTTGGCTGATAAACTGACAGTTTCCTTTTATGTATAAGGTCAAAAATATGTTCAAAATGAGGTGACACTTGAAGATCCTTCAACTGTGATAAAGATCTAGGCATGGAAATATTTTAGTGAAGGGTCTGTCAGACTGGGTGAACTAAGACAATGACCCCTGAAGGAGACATAACTCCCATTTGGGAAATAACAATAAGCACAATGGCTAATAGGATGGCATGGGAAAAACTGACTCACAGAGGATCTTGTACATAACTATCTGCTATTTGATATACACTAATTAATATGTGTTCAAAGTCCATTCTTACCCCAAAGTAATAAGCAGGGTCTGTGGGGAAAGAGTATAAACATGAAGATATTGAGGCTATTCTGTAACCAGACAAAAACTGATGGAGGCAGTGGTGAAGAATGGCAGGATTAAGGGCTTTAGTAGGTAGAACTGATCTGCCACTGAGCTGGAGAGGGGGTGGTATAGAAAATGTTAGGAAAAACCCAGGATGACTTCAAAGATTTTGGCCAGAGTAATTGGGCAAATGGTGGCTTTGAAAGGGAAATTAAAAATCAGATAAACAAAAAGTTAATGAGCGAGGAAAAGGGCCCTCAAAAAATGCACTTGAAGAATTTTATTCCTTCAGTGTGCAGGATCATGGTCAAAACTAAATCCTGAAGGACAGGGAAATTTCATTGACATACCTGAAGCCTACCCCAGGAGCTCAGAAATCTAATGTTAGTATCTGCATGCTAGGAATATGAATACAAGTTCAGAAAACTTACTGAAAGCATATTTTATGAGGAATATATCTAGAATTCCAACAAATCTCCACAGTTTCTTCAATATACAAAAAGACTAGCATTTACAACACCATGGCTTTATTATACCTGTTAAATATTCACTATAATTAAAATTCAGAGGAACTTTCAATAAAACCACCATAAATAGTAGTGCAAGTTGTAGTCTATCTTGTTGTTACACTGAAGACAATAATTTTGATACTAAAAAGAAGAAAAGGAACTTTTCCCAATATGACAAAAAAACTTTTAAAATATGCTATAATGTAATCATAAAAAACTTTAGAAATTCAATCTGGAATTTTTTAGAAGATGGAATAAATACTGGTTTTATAACATACTATTTGCATTAAGCAAACTACCTAATGGACTAAAATAAGCTACTCTGATAACATAATTCAATTTGGTGCTTCTATCTGTCTATCTATCTCTCTATTATTCAAAAACTGTGGAATCATTACCTAAATTAAGTCCATGCAAAATATACTGATATTCAGTACACTTACACAATGTACAAATCAAAATACATCTTAGAAAGTCTATAATGTACCTACAAAATAGAAAAAAAATTCTCAGCTGCTCCTTACACAAAAGACTAATATCTAGAATATATAAAGAACTCCCTAAAAATTTGACCATTGCAAACAAAAGACAAAATAAAAAAATGCACAGTTCATGAGAGGAGGGGAGTGATGCTACGCCTGTCATCCCAGCACTTGGGAGTCTAAGATAAGAGGATCACCATGAGATCAAAGCCAGTCTGGACCACATAGTGAATTTAAGCCCAGCCTAAACTACACAGAGAGAACTATCTCAGAAATCAAAAAAGAGGGGAGGCAATTTAAATGAATACACACTTCTTGAAAGAAGTACAAATGACCAATAGCCACATGAAAAACTGTTCAGCATCTTTAGTCAATAGAGAAATGCGAATTAAAACAGCCCTGATATTCCATCTTATTCCAGAAAGAATGGCTATAATCAAGAAATCAAATTTTAAAAAGCTGGAAACATTGTGGAAGAAAAAAGGGCCCTTTCATACTGTTGGTGGGAATGTAAATAAGTACAATCATTGTGGAAATCTGTAAGATCTTTCAAAAAAAGTAAAAGCAGAAATTCCATTTGACTCAGTTATACATCCGTCTTCTGAGTATCTTCCCAAAACCATTAAACACATCATGTTACAGAGAAACATGCATACCTACTTTTTACAAAAGCACGATTTATAATAACTAAATCTTGGAAGTGGCCTATAAACCTATTAACACATTAGTGAATAAAGAAAATGTAATATATATACACAATGGAGTATATTCAGCCACAAAGAAGGATCCACTTGTCTCATCTGTAGGGCAGTGTATGTATCTTGTGATCATAAATCTAGAAGAAATAAATCAAACACAGAAGGTTAAATATCATATGGAATCTCTTATATGATAAACTAAAAATATAAATTATTTAGTAAGCACAATAAAAGTTAGGTGATGGGAAGCAGGGAGACAAATTTCGGGGAGACAGGAAGGGGCCCTGAAGATAAATGAAGACGGATGTGAGAGAAGGGGAAGAGAAAGTAAAAAGGGTCAAGATGAGATATGTATGCAAACCAATTTCCTTCAAAAAATACATTGTGTATGGAAAAAATATGCTAATAAAAAGGAATTGAATAACACCCTCCTGAACAACCAATGAGTCACAGATTAAATTAAAGAAGAAATTAGACAATATCTACAATTAAACCATAATGCCAAAAAGACACAGCAAAACTTATGGGACACAATGAAAGCAGTCCTACAAGGGAAATTTATAGTGGTGAATTCCCACATCACAAAAACAGTGCAAGCTCAAATAAAAAACCTAATGTTAAACCTTAAGGTGCTAGAAAAAGGAGAGCAAACTAAATTCAAAACTCATACAAGGGATGAAATTATAAAGAGCAGGGCAGAAATTAGTACAATTGAGACCAAGAACGTGATACAAAGAAGCAAGGAACTGGAGTTGGTTTCTTCAAAAGATTAAACAAGATAAGCAAACACTTGTCAACCTTATCGAAAGAAAGGAAAGAAAAGATTTACATTCATGTATTGAGGAAAGCCAAATTGCTTTGTGTTTCAGCAGTGAGAAAATAAGACAATGACCTTGGGAACGTAACTTAAAATTTCTCAACCTTGCATTCACATCTGCAACTTGGGAATGATACCATCTTCTTTCTAATGGTACCCATTGATAGAACTCCATAAATGAGGGATGATAACATTATAACAGTCATAATCACTACCACCATTGTTGCTTTCTTTATCATTGCATCCCTTTCCTCTTTCTAGCAAATATTTCTTCAATTATTTTTTCTTTCTAAAACAACTATTTCGCTGTCATATCTGGTTTTTCAATTACTTCTAATATGTGCCTCAATTAAGACAAATGCAGTAAACAACAACAATGAAACACTGAATCACAACCAATTGAACCAAATGGACTGTAATCATCTGTATCACCAGCAAGATAACTTCAGAAAAGCATCATCCCTTACTCACTCCACTCTTTCCTCAGGTTTCTACCCACTGCAGTTTGACTTTCCCCTCTTTTAATATGTTGAAACAGTTCTCTAAAAAATAACTAAATTTCTCATAAAACATGTAAGCCAAAGTTCAAAGCCATTTGTATGGCCTATAAGAAGAGCTGCCACTAAACATAGAATTTTTTTTAAATTTACAAAAGGTTGACCTTCGTAAAAAGAAAAGTTTGTTTTGCACAACTTGATAAAGAAAATCACTGTGGTGTAAAATTATTTTCTATTATCTTCTCAAAACTGTTGGGACATATCTGGGGAGCTTTCCTGAGTACAGGCAGTAGCATCTAGAAATGTTTTCATGTATTTCTTCACATACCTTCCTTCTCCTGGACACTGTAAATCCCGCAAATCATATACTTTAGCAGTCCTATTCTTCTGTGACCACCCCTATGCCTTGTCCTGCAGGTGTGGTGAACAGGCAATGTTTGTAATGCAGAAATTCATGGATGTCAGGAAAGGACCAAATGTGAATTTGTGTGCATTTTTCTGAGTTTATGTGTGTCTAGTCTTAACTATACCAGGTTAGTATAAATCTATCCTCTGATTGTGACCTCTTGGATATCAGACACTTACAAAATTAACACCTTAAATAACCAAACAGGGTGACCACAAGGTTCTTCATAGCCTGGGCTCAAATTATCACCCCATGCAATTGTTGTACATATGCTCCCTTGAAATTTGTGTTCTAGTAGTAAAAATTCAGTCTTTAGGATACAATTTAACAGTCCTATCTCTTTACGCATACTCTTTCCTTCTTTCAGTAGTTGATTCCTTTCCTTCCATGCTCACATTCTTCTTCATCTGAAGGATCAAACCAAGAAAGTCTCCTTTAAAGTCTTCCAGAAAGTTTCCTTTAAAGACTAGAAATATTCTTTAGAGCTCACATCTCAGGTCATATACAATTTATAAAGCAGGTTCACCCTGCAGGTTTCTTTTTTTTATCCCATTGCACCTTGTTCCTACTTCCACATGGTATTTATTTTACTACTTTAAAATTATCCATTCATGCATCCGTCACAAAACTAATTTTCATGGTATCTGGGTAGTGTGACTATCTCAGTTATTTTTATATTTTAGACCATAGTGCTAGTATTCCTACAAGGCAGTAAAAATTTATATAAATTTTTACTGATACAAATGAAGCAGCTGGCAGGGCATGTACTTCAAGTCTAGTTACTTTTTAAACTGCCTTCAATTGGTGAGTACTGAATAATAAACTGTAGTCATGCATTGCTCAAAGACAAGGGTACCTGCAGAGAAATGCATCATTAGGCAGTTTCATTGTGCAGAAATCAAGTCTACTTACACAACCAAAGATGTCTGCAACATCACTGCACAGTGTAATATCTTGAGACCACTATCATATATAAGGGTGTCATCGACTGAAACATCACTTTTGATTCTAGATGTTAGTTAGAACTCAAGTACTCAACCTACTCTTCTCTTTTTGTAAACACTAGAAATAAAAGTCTAACAGACATCTAGAAAAAATTTAGAGTTCTTAATTTAAAAAACTTGATGAATTTCTACAAATGAGTTTATCATCTTCCACCAGTACCACAGTGGCCTCCATTCCTAACATTTGACTTTTCCTTCAGATGTAAACATTTTTGTATCAAAAGAGATTACTTTTGCCTACTTTTAAATTTTATATATATGGAATCATGTTATTTTGTGCCTGGTTGCCTTCACTTCACATTGTATTTGTGAGATTTAGTCAGATCGTAGTTCAGTCATTCTCACTGCTACATAAAATTATACTGAATGATTATACCATGATTTATTTACCCTGTAATGATTTAGACCTAAAATTTCCCCCAAAGCTTCAATCACTCTTATACAAGGCTTTTGGAAGGTGATTGAATTATGGGAGTTCATGACTGGAGTTGCTATTAGAAGGTGGGATCTGGTCAGAAGAGCTGGGTCACTAGGAGTATGTGGGCTAGAAGGACCTATCTCTTCCCTGCTCTTTCCTTCATTTTTTCTCTGCTTCCCACTGCAATGACATGAGCTGGTTTTTCTCCTCTACCATACCCGCTCTGCCATGCTATCATGCCTTGACGCCACCTCCTACAGACCTCTACAAACTGAGTCGAAATCCACCTTCGCTCCTTGATGTTGTGTATATTTGGTATTATGTCTCAGCCATAAGTAGTGAAGACAAATTACAGTACCAGAGAAGTGTAGTTATTGCTGTGATGCTACCTGAACATGTGGTTCAGATGCCTTTAGAAGTGGTTTACGGGAGGAGCCTGGAAATGTTTGGAGATGGTTGGAGAAGCAGCCCTCATAGGAGATTCTGGACAAAGGTAACAAGACCAGAAATGCAGATGGAAAGATCAGGCTCAGGAGGTTGCCGTAGAGAAAAAGGAATCCATGAGCAGCTGAACTCCAGATTATGTACATAAGCTCTGGAAGAAAATTTGTCTACATTTTGCTTATGTCCTGAGACTTCACGGAAAATTGAAATTAAGGATAGTGGACTAATTAATGTGTCAAAGGAAACTTCAAAGCAGCCAAACATTCAGCCTGTGACTTTAGTACTGCGAGGGCTTTTAGCAAACCTGCATAGAGAATCAAGAGTAAATGGACCACCAGAATGATTTCAAAAGTTTTAAACTCTCCCAGAAAGAAAGCTCCTGTATAGTTGAGTGGGGCCTGCAAAGATTGGAGCAGAAAAAACCTTGGTTGCTAAAAGAATTGACATTAAAAAGAGGTCAAGTACTTTTCAGCAGAACAATACGAAATACGGCTTGAAGGCATCACAGGAACCAGCAAGATTACTATCCTTCACAGACTCAAAGTTAGAAAAGTGAAAGATTGCTTTGAGAAGAGAGACACAGGTCACCCTGCTGGAAAGGAGACTGCAGCCTGGGTTTTGATTCCCCCCAAATTTAGTTCAGAGTCCTTAGCTACCTGTGTACTCAGAGGCCAGGACAGCCATGAATCAAGGGGTCCTGACTACTGCATCAGACCTTAACGTAATCCACCTGCATAGGCATGCAGAATACAGGAGTTGTGAAGTCAGGAGGCTCTGACCTACATTTCAGAAAAAGGAACTGGAAGTCCAGGTATTGTGACCCTGAGAGGGACGTATGTGAAGTTGTAAGAATGATGCTGAAATTCACTGGAGATGCAAGAAAGTTGGAGAATCCAGAAAAGTGGAATATCTTGGAAAAGCAGCAAACAGTGAACAATGTTAGCCTAAGAGAGAAGCCATGAGGGCTACAACTACTAGCAATGCCATGGGGACTGGGCTGCCCAAGTCATTTGGATTCTGCATCTTGCCACACTTTTCCCTGAGGACTGGATCCAGGGCTACTGCTTTTAATATTTGTCCTATTGAATTTCAGTCTTGCTTTGTCAGGTTCCTACCACCTTATTTCTTCTAAAACTGGAATGTTTACCCTGTGCTTCTGTGTCAGCAGTGTTTAACTTTCTTTCTGATTTTTACAGGGGCTCGCAGCCAGGACTTTGCCTTAAATCTCACCACAAATTTTGACTTTTCAGCAATGCTGAAAGTGTTAGAACTTTGCCAGCTCTTAGAGACATTCTAAGTGCATTTTGCATAAAGAGATGTGCGTGAGTCTTCCAAGAGCAGAATGCTATGGTTCAGATATAAAATATTACCGCAATGCCTCATTTACTTATACATGAAGTTCTCAGAAGATGATTGGTTTATAGGGGCTTGTGGCTGACTTACTGTTAGATGGTGGGATCTGGTCAGAAGAGGTGGGTCATGGGTTCATGTGGCCTAGAAGCGTTTACATCTTCCCTGATCCTCTCTTCACCCTCTTTCTCCGTGTCATGCCATGAGGCACTTCTCTACTGTGCTGCCATGCCTTGAAATTACCTGACTATGGACTGAAATACCCACAAGCTGTGATCCAAAATCAATCAGGCTGGGGATTTAGCTCAGTGGCATAAGCACCTGCCTGGCAAGCATGAGGTTGTGAGTTTGATCCCCAGTGCCAAAATTAACCTTTCCTTCTTTAAATTGTGGGTGTTGGGTATTGTGTCTCAACAATGAGAAAGTAACTGAGATGTTCATTCTACTATTACCAACACTGTGTTTGTGATTGGCTATTAATAATAAATGATTATGACTATTCTGTTCATGTCTTTTGGTATACATCTTTTCAGTGAGCATATTCCTAGAATTTGAGTTGCTGAATTAGCAAATCGATAGTGTTTAGCTGTAGTAGATGCTACCAAACCATTTTCCAATGTACAAACTTAGCACTCCAGCAAATAGTATTATGCCTTCTTTGTGGACTCACTAGCTTTTAATTTTAGAGTTAAAACTGTTAATAATACTTTTAGAGCAGTTTTAGGCCCATAACAAGTTGAACACAAAATTCTCATCTGTCTTCTTCCCCAACAAATCTAGTCTCCTTGTGTTAGTCAGCTTTCTTTTAGCACAATAAAATACCTGAAATAACCAACTAAAAATGAGGAAAGGTCAGTTGTGAGTCAAAATTTTGAAGGTTTTATTATGTAGTCAGTGGCCTTGTCTTTGGGTTATGTGATGAAGCAAAGCATCATGGCAAATTGCTCAACTAATGGCCTAGGTAGCTGCAAAGAAAAAGAGGGGAGACCAAGATACCAGGATCCCTTTCAAGGACATACTGACCATGACCTAAAACCTCCCACTAGCCCCAAGTCTTAAAGGTTCTATCAGCGCTCACTAGTACCATGGAAATGAACAGAAGTGGTTGATACATTGTGTCAACTTGAGAAGCTTAGCTTAACTAAGTAACCTAGCAGTGCCACATCCTAGGTGTTGAGCACATGTCCTGGGGCAGCTGTTTTCCCTCTAGGATATTAGAATGGCTGATTCATTGTGTCAACTTGAGAAGCTTAGATGTATAACTAAGTGACTCAGCAAGGAGTCGGTGTCCTTACTTTGAAAACATTCTCAGCCTGCCTGTGCAAGAGGAGGGCATGGAGATGGTGTGGGTGTAAAGGACCCACCCTAGAGCAGATAGCCTACATATGATATAAGGGAGGAGAAGAGATTTGCTTTCCCCTTTTTGTTCTTGTTATTTTTCCTGTCTTCTGCTATCATGAACTGTTGCCTCTCTGCCATGTCATCCTGCTTTGGAGTCAGCTGATTATTGACTGAAATCTTCACAAACTGTGACCTAAATAAACCTTTCCTCCTTTAACTTTGGGTGTTAGGTATTTTGTCTCAGCAACAAGAAAAATAACCAAGACAGGAGCCAAGCCTTTAACACATGTGAATTTGGCAGACATTAAAACTCAGCTACTATCATAATCCTATATCAAAGCAGTATATTGGATAATCCAATAAACACATAATATCATATTATTACAACACAAATTCTATGGTTTACATGGAACTTACATTTAGTGTTCCACATTCTATACTTTTTTTAAAAAAATGTACTTTATTTTTCAGAGAAATTTCAGCTTCACAGTAAAATTGAGCAAATGGCACAGAGATTTCACATGTACACCCTGCCTCAAAATATGAACAGTCTCCGTATTATCAAAATCCTGTACCAGGATGGTACATCTGTTATAAATGATGTTATCAGCTAATTTTTTGTTAGTGAATTTTAGCGAACATGTTTCTCACTACTGTTTAAATTGATTTTTCTGATGATGTTGATCACTGTTTTATGTATTTTGGGCTATTTGTAAATTCTCTTTTGCAATAATCTTGTCAAACTGCACAAATTGCTCAATGGGCAATTTTTTTTTGTTTGGTTAGTAGAAATTATTTGTATATTCTAAATGTGAATCATTTAGGATAAACGTATTGGAAATATTTTCTCCAACTTTTGCATATTTATCCTTTAATTTAAAACATCTGGATTATCTATAAGCTGTTTCCATTATGTATGTTTTTTATTGTTTTCTGCATCATCTGGTCCTACTTTCTGGCCTGGATAATAATTCTTTATTGAATGTTGTGTACTATGTATAAGAAACATAATGGCTCTAGATGGTTGTTATCCTTCTTCCTCCAGGGAAGGTTTAATTTTCTTCTGAATAGCAGATAGAAAATGAGCAGAACAATTTGATTCCAGGAAATCTGCTCTATTTCTATTTGCCTTTTTCTCCTAGAGCGTTGCTCTTCAGGGATTTTAATTGAATGCCTGGGGTGTTTACCAGGGCTCTCTCTTTAATTTTTGTCTCCCCATCACTGGGTAACTGAAAAATTCTTTGCTTACATGCTTATTCTTTCAGCAGCTGCTCTCTTCTTGGTTTCTCATTCCAATATAGAATTGCTTTGAGAAGAAGCTGCATGCAACTTTAGACTATTTTCCACATATTCTCTATCCTCTAGGATCTTTTCTTCTTAAATACTGGCTATTTGATAGCCCTGCACTATTTTTTTTCTTGCTAGCTCATTGAAAGAGTTCTAACTTCTAGGGCCCCACATTCTGTTCAGTCTCTATGTCCCATCCCACAAAACCCTAAACAGTCAAAGGGAAAACGTGAAGGAAATATAAAAGCCTGCCTACTGCATACAAGTCACCTTCATGACCATTAAGAAGGTAAATTATACCTAATGCTTGTATACATTAAAGGAAAAGAAATTAAAAATACATAAAAGAAAGGACTTGATGTGTTTAAAATTGAAGCTTAATCAAATATAATTGAAACGCTTCTACCTAATATGCTCTTTGCTTTGCTCAGCCTACCTAAATTCTCCTCATCATTTAAAATCCAAGTCAAATGCAATTTACTTCATGATCTCTTTTTATATCCCACTAGTCAACATTGAGCATTCTACTCTTTCTACCACTTATAATGTCTGTTTATAAGCCTGGGAAAGAAGATTGACCCTCCTTAAAGGGCACATGCCCCCTACATTCTAAATCATGCTCTGCATATCCTTGGCCTTGGAATTTTCTACCCCAATGTCCCCAAAATCATTTCAGAATATGGTGGGCCTTTGATCAGAGTCTACACCAAAGAAAGAATATAAACAGTCCTCAGATTGTGTAAGAATGGACCTGACAGTTGGCCAGTGAAAAAATGCTTCTAAATAAAGTTGACAGATTAAATAAAGATATTCCATTAAATCTTAGTTTCAATAAATCACAAAATATTTCATAGGATGTATATTTTTAAATTTGCTTTGTGTCTGAATTCATATTTTACCAAAAATACGCTATTTTTTCTTTGCAAAATCTAGTAATCCTACTTACAAGGCATGTCAACAAAGATAGTTTTGTAGGAGAAAGTGTTTGTCATGGATGTTTAAGGCCATTAACATTATAGAACAGGGATCCAGGTGGAATGGAAACAGGCGGACTTGGAGCCAGAGCACAGGGAAAACAAGATAGGGTGCTAGGTTCCCCACTTAGTATCCATGTTCTGAAAGGAAACTCTAAGAACTCTAGAAAGCATTATACCTGAGTCAGGTCCTCCAGATTTTCATGGTAATACATCTGCGAAGACAAGTGGCCAGACTATTTTCATTAGCTTCATTTATACATGTTAAGCATATGGAGTCTAGATGGATGGTGTGTGGGCCTCCATTTGTACTTTTGCCTTACTCCAGGAAGGCTGGATTATAGAATTTAATGCACCTTAAATTGCATCTGAGTTCACCTTTATATTTGGTTCCTTTTCCTTTACTCAGTCTTACGGAAGCATTTAAGATCCTTCAGAGCAAACCCTGACACTGTTCTTTCTGTTTGTGGAGACGTCTGACACTTTAAGACAGAAAAGTGAAGGCAGAGAAGTAAAGCTGCTGAATACATCTATCAGGTGTTATCAGCGGAGAATGGATGCAGATTCTAGGGGAATTTTATACCTTATCTGTAAAAGCAGAAGATTGAAGAGGTCTTCACCATTGTCATTTGAAAATGTTAAACAAATTGTTATATGTGCAGCAATGAAAAAGTTGATTAGGTTTTATTTCACAAAGGAAAAATGTTCCTTAAATTTAATTTCTGGTTTTAAGGAATAATTCAAAGTTCCCACAGAAATAGTCCTGACCCCCTGTACTGTACCTCTTATCCAAAATATCAACAATTCAAATCCAACTCTCTTTGGTGGGGGGGAATCTAGAATTTCTTATCCATGACTTTTAAGATGATTGCTCTGTTTACCAAAATCTCAAAAATATTTCTTTGCTTCTGCTTCCAGTAAAAAAACAGTCTGAAAGCAAGTTAGAGGCATAAAATATCTCAGCAAAATAAATAATTAAACAAAATAAAGTTTCAAAAGTTATCTCAGTAATGTAGCTGAAAAGTGCAACAAGGGAGTTTGAAAAAAGGAAATACTTTTGCTTTATGGTAGATCACTGGCTACCCCAGGCTGTGTTCTTTCTTATAATAGCTGTACATGGATATCCTAATGGGTTTTTCTGTACTTTGACTTGAGCAGATTTATAAACAGATAAAACACTTATTTAAGAGACAAATGGAAATTACTCTTTAATAGTTAAAAAATCACTAGGTAACTGTTCTCTGTTCAGGAGCAAGGCTCCTCACTTAGTTGCTGTCTGGAGAAACTCAAATCCTGGCTTCATCTACCTTTCTGTGAATCAGGAGGGCACTTAGACCCTAACAACCATCTACCAAATTTCCCAAGGCTACAATTGTTTTCAGGTTCCAGTTATCTGATAACACTACTCATGGAAAAGTTTCCTTTCTTAAAGGCTGCTGTCATCCTTGTTCCCAGCACAATGACAACCTCAATCAATGGGACTGGGGGATAAGAGGGTGTAAATGACTTTGTCTCAAAGATCTTACTGTCTATTTGAAGACTCAGAATATTTATGCTTGAAAACGCTTACACCCAAAAGTGTGACACTTATGTGGTTAGTGTTCTATGTCAGAACAAAATATAATAATCCGAACCATGTTAATAATAGTCGTGCCAAAGAAAGTCTAACATCTGAGCATAGATGCCATGCAGAAAGTATTCCAAGCATTTGCATGTGTCTCTGCAGAAGATTGTATTTTCATTTCATAGAATTGCTACAGCAAATTACCACAGACTATGAGAGCAGAAACAACAGAAATATATTCTCCCACGATTTTGGAGAATAGACACCAGAAATCGAAGAAAAATCTATGAATCCCTCCTTGACCCTTCCCAGTTTTTGTGAATACCTACAATCCTTCCATTCCATATTTTGCTACCTTCTTATTTCAGTCTCTGCTTTAGTTATAACATGATCTTCTGCCCCGTATCGATGTGGCTTTTCCTCTTCATATAACGGTCCCAGTCAGGGAGGTAGTGTGATCCCATCTAAAATGATAACGTTTGTAAAGACCTTATTTCCAAATATGTTCATATTCTGAGTTTCCAAACAGGTATAAATTTTGCAAGGGTGTGAGGTTAGACTGAGTTTAGTTATGAGAAAACTGATCACAAAATTGTCAGAGAGATATGGGTCTTCCCTCACACAAGTTACTTTGAGTGGACGAAAGCTTGGAACCCATCCCAAAAGCATTGATTGAGCAAATACTCTTTTCCAGACAATGTGCCAGGAGCCAAAGAACAGTCAACACTGAGTCTGAATTAGTATTTATTAGGCATAGCTTCATAGAAATAAAAATAGCAAATATACAGAGGTCTTAATGAGATAGACACTTACTTTCCAGGCTATGTAGAACAGATGTGGCTGTTCTAAACTCTATCCATGCACCTATCTCTCAGGAGTGACATTTTCAGGGAAGAAACAATCCAAGGTGGCTGAGAAACTTCAGTAATCCTGTGACAAAAAAAAAAAAAGAGCAGAAAACAGGTCACTTTTCCTAGCTAAGGAACTCCAGTGGCACAACTGGTTAGCATGCAGTGCTTGTACAGTTCTCCTAGTGAAGCCATTGTTTTTGGAAGGTTTTCCTACAATGCCTTCCTTTTTTTTTTTGTACCAGAGATCAAACTCATGACCTCACTCTTGCCAGGCAGGTGCTTATGCTGCTGAGCTAAATCCCCAGCCCTAATACCTTCCTCTTACAAATTTATTCAGTTGGTCATACTTAACTGTACTTAACAGTACTTTTAGGGATGTGGTGGGCATCCCTAGAAGTACAGTTTAGAAAAAACATAAGATTCTGTTATTAATAAGACAGGGAAGAATAAATGTTAAAACTCCACTTCTCAGCCTTGACCTCAAGAAACTCAAAGTCCATTTGGAAAAGAAACTATATGAAGATATGTACTAGTTTTCTTCATTCTTTCTTTATTTTATTTTATTTTATTTATTTATTTATTATCTTTTTAAGACAGGGTTTTGCTATGCAAGTCATACTGGCCTTGAACTCACTTTGTAGCCTACACTGGTCTCAAACTCACGCTGATCCTCCTGTCTCAGCCTCCCAAGAGCTGGGATTACAGGTGTGCACCAGCATGTCTGGCTTACAGGTACCAGTTTTCTATTATTTCTGTAAGGAATTACTACAAATTTACTGTCTTAAGACAACATAAATTTACTTTATAGCTCTGAAGGTCAGAATCCCAAAATGGGTCCCACTATGCTAAAATCAAGATGATGATGGGCTGCATCACTTTGGGAGACTCTAGGGAGGATCCATTTTATTTTCTCCTCAACTTCAAGAATCTTCCTGCATTCTTTGCTTCATGATCCCATTTTCCTGTCTTTTAAACCAGTAATATTACATCTCTCTTGTCATTCTTCCACTGTCAGATTTCTTGACTATGTCTCAGTTGGAAAAAAGCATTCTCCTCTCTTAAGGAGACACTAGATTGAGTTCACCTGGATAATCCAGACACAGCTCCCATCTCAAAATTCTTAACATAATTACATCTTTTGTCATGTAAAGTAGCAGGAACTAGAACATGGGCACTGTTACAGTTTAAACATGAAGTGTTCTCAAAGACTCATGCATTAAGGGCTTGATCCCCACTACAGCAATGTTTAGAAATGCAGTTGGTTCTAGACAGATAACTTCATCATGAGAGCAGTACCTCATCAATAGGTTAATCCATTGAGTTCATAGCTAAATGGAATTTTTAGAAGGGGGGCCTAACTGGCTAAAGCAGGTCAACAGAGGTGTGGTTTTGAAGGCTATATGTTGTCCCTGGCCCCATCTTCTCTGGCTTCTTCCCTTTCTCTCTGCTTCCTGGCTGTCATGAGATAAATACCTTTCCTCTGAAATATGTTCTTCTACCATATTTCTGTCCTGGAGACAGCCTACCATGGATTGACCCTCTAAAACCATGAGCCACAATAAATGGGTTTTTTTTTTTTTTTGAGTTACATATGTCAAGCATTATTTTTTTCCAGCAATTAGAAACTGACTAATACAAATCTTGTGAGGTAGGGTGTTATATCCTACCACAATCAACAATTTAAATGTTTTTGAATAAATGTAACAATAAAGAAAGCCCAAGTTAACACAAGCATGCTCTGTTTGAAATAAAAATTTCCATGTACGGAACAGAGGCTGCATATAAGAAATTGGAAGAAATTCATATATGAAGAAAGAGAAGGTAAAATTGAGTAGGTTCTTAACTATCAGGCCTAGGCATTGAATATTACCTTGAATGGGAAAGAAGTGGTGCCTTTTGAGTAAAGGGGTAACTTAATAAGGCCAATGACTGAGGAAGACAAATCTGCTAAAGCAGCTATGAGCCAGAGCAGGCACCAGATTAAGAGGTTGCTTCAGAGATTTACTCCTATGTTTAATGAGGGGACTTCCAACTGGGATAGAGATGAAAAAGAGAGGGTGCTTTTTAAAATAAAATAATAGAAAAGAATGTTGGCAAGTCAAAATTGATTTTGAACAAGCAGAGTATGAATATTTTAAATATGAACAAGCAGAAGAATGGCAGAGAGCATTAGTTGACAAGATAAGGAAAGCAACATATCACAACAAATAAATTTTCTTTAGAGCAACACTAATGCTATGTAAGGTGCTTATAGGAAAAAGGCATGAGTTTCTATTTTTTGCATCTAAATAATGGAGAAAAGTTGTAATACTTTACGCTTCTGGTAAATTAGATTTTTTGGATCATGCTATTAGGAGATCTGCTTTACTTTTCTCCTAGAAGATGAGCCTTCTTTCCAGGAAAAAAAAATATATGATGCATATGTATATGTATATGTATATGTATATGTATATGTATATGTGTATGTGTATGTATATGTATATATTAAGGTCCAGTCAGCAGATATAGCCTCTAAATATATTGAAATCCTTACTACCTACACATGGGGAAAACTCAAATAAAGCAAGAAGAAATCCCAAATCTGGCCTATGAGATAAGAGAGTACATGGATGTTATAGCCATTTGCTACCATCATTAAAATGTATTCTCTTCTTGGTTGTAAGACAGTCTTTGTATATTTATACAATTAGTTTATCTTAGTTTGTTGGAGAAAAGTTTTATGTTACTATCCGTTTGTTTCTTCTTGTAAGAATCATTTTGTTCTATGTCTTTAACTACTTTGAGGATAATGATACATATTATGCTAAATATGGTTATTCTCTTATTATTTTGCTCTGAAACCTTATTTCTTTACACAAAATTAAAACGAAAAAATTAAAGTGAAGAATATTTGTATCAAGGACAAGTTACAGAGTCTTTGTTTGATAATTTTTAAGAAATACTCCTTGCATTAAACTGCCTTTTGTAAAGTCTACATATTTTTATACTCCAAAAATAATTACAGTAAAATCAAAATTTAGTCATTCTGGAGCTGATCTTTCCAGATTCATTTTAAATCCTTGCTAGAGTCTTTGGGGCTTTACATCCATGTGGCTTCTGGACACAACACGTTTGAAGGGGCGTACCAAAGAGCATTACTGAAAGTTTACCTAAAAACATTGCATTTTAGGTCTCTAACATCCATGGCATAAACTAGGCAGATGGTTCCCCACAAATCTCTCTACTTCCACCTCAGAGCCCAGAAGCTATCATTGTGGCATCTAAAGGTTCAGGGTGTTGCAGAGGAAAAACGAAGTCTGGGCCAGAAGAAATGAGGTGTTTCCAGTGCTGGAAGAGGGAGGGAAATGCCATGAGAGGAAAACAGAGCCCCCAAATGTCACCAATGCCTGTGAGTAGCTGGGAAACATCTATCTAAGACTTCTAACACATCAGTGGAATTGGCCTGGGATAATGTTCATTTACACAGATAACGTCATGAACCAGAGGAACTTGACTAATCACTTTTAATGTGAACTCCTTTATACTCTTGGGTTAACGCTTTACGATAACATTAGATGTTGACACTCACACTACAGCATACAAACACACATGATAAATATCAACAAAATATTTTGATTTTGTCAATAAGGTATTCAACCTGTGATTCTTTAAATGTGTGAACCAAACTTGCCTTAGCCACCCTAACAAATGAAATGGACATTTTCATATTTTGTAAAGTGAGAGCTCTAATCAGATATTTCTGTTTCAAATATCAGTTCCTCTATTATAATCATAAATTTAGAGAAATTGTTAAGCTTTCTAAGCTTCTGTGTCATTTTTTAAAGTAAAAGTCATAAGAAGATGTTCTTCAGAGGGTTTTTGTCAGGGTTTAAAAAGATAATTCACAGAAAACAGTAGTCTTGAAAGACAGCACAATACTTAGAAATGGTAAAAAAAAAATTTGTCACAAAAATGTAAGACAAAGTTTAGAAAATAAAGACTACAGACTCCTTAGAGAGAAAAGAGACAGAAACTGACAAAGACAGAGAGAAATGCACAAAGAAACATAAAAATAGGTATAAATTTTCTATATTTGTATTGCTGCATTATTTTATTCAACTGAAACATAGCTATCCACAGTCAAAAGTC
>RJWM01035660.1:0-18634 GCA_004363535.1 Dasyprocta punctata
CCACCAAAGCAACCTGCTCGTTTGGAGGTCTGGCTAAATTGATAGCAACTAAGGTACATAAAACAACTAAATGCTAGTATTGTTTTGTTCATTTTGCAGGCCTGCGGCTGGCAGCCTGAGCATCTCTTTGGAAGATGACAGTGCGCAGTGTAGCAAAAATGGAGGATTCTCTTCTGTCTTGTCTTCAAGGCCCAATATTGTTCTCACTGTTTTGCTTTATTCTGATTAATCTTTTTGGCCTTATTTTATACTCTGTTTTTATTGGTTTTATTGTGGTTTTTTGGTTTTTTTTTTGGGGGGGGAGGGGGTTGATTTTACTATACCTGTTGGAAAGGTCAACTATTCTGAAAATAACAAGATATACTATAGTAGCTATTGTTTTCACAGTATCTTTCTCTGAAGTTCTGTACCAGTTCTACTGCTTTGTTTTGATTGACTTCATTCTGTTACGTTTTTTGTATTTTACTATCTTTTAAATAAAAAAAAATGGAAAATAAATATATGAAAAAATGTTCAGTATCACTGGTCATTCAAGAGATGCAAATTAAAACAATGCTGAGATTCCATCTCACTCCAGAAAGAATGACTATCATCAAGAAATCAAGCAATAAATGCTGGAGGGGTTGTCAGGAAAAAGGAACCCTTCCCCACTGTTGGTGGGAGTGCAGACTGGTCCAAACACTATGGAAATCAATGTGGAGATTCCTCAAAAAACTAGCATTAGATATCCCATTTGACCCATCTATTCTGCTGGGTATCTTCCCGGAAGAATTAAAAACATACCACAGTGATATATGTGTACTCATTTTTATAGCAGCACAGTTTGTAATAGCTAAATCTTGGAAAGAACCCAAATCCCCATCAACTGAGGAATGGTTAAAAAGATGTGGCTTTTAGCTGGGTGTGGGGGTGTACCCCGGTATTCCCAGCAATTGGAAGTCTAAGGTATAAGACTTCCTTCCTTTGAGGCCGGCCTGCACTACATAGTGAGTTCAAGGCCAGCCTGAACTACATAGCAAGACCCCATCTCAAAAAAAAAAAAACAAGAAAAAAGAAATAAAGAAAGAGGAAAGGAAAGGAAAGGAAAGAAAAGGAAAGGACAGGACAGGATTTGAGACAATCTTGATAAATGAATGGACCTTGAAAACATACTCTTAAGTGAAATAAATCAGACACACATGTGTAAATATCTTTGCGGGGGGCACGATGTTGAGAAACCGAAAGGGTAAATAAGGACCAAAATGTGTAACAGGTATCATGAAATAGGAAGAAAAGAAAGGGAGGGTTGAAGGGAAAGGAAGCAAGGGAAGAGAGAGAGAGAGAGAGAGAGAGAGAGAGAGACAAAAGGAAAGGAAAGGAAAGGAAAGGAAAGGAAAGGAAAGGAAAGGAAAGGAAAGCAAAGGAAAGCAAAGGAAAGCAAAGGAAAGCAAAGGAAAGCAAAGGAAAGCAAAGGAAAAACTGGAAACAAAGCTTTGTAGATGAGGACAGAAAGAGGGGTTGAAGGGAGGAGAGGGGACTGAAAAAGCAAAAAAAAAGAACGAGGATACATCATGTATAGGTACGAATTCCTTATAATGAATGTGATCATTATGTATGTCTAAATTGTATCCAAAAAAAAGATACAAATAAATAAGTAAAGCTGATTTTGGAACAGCATTTACATCATGATGTTTTCTATATATAAAAGCTTATGCAAGTGGGCTAGGGATATCGCTCAGTGGCATAAGTGCCTGACTAGCAAGCATAAGGTCCTGAGTTTGATTCCTGGTACCAAAAATAAAAATAAGAAATAAAAATAAAAACTTAGGCAAGTGTATGTACTTCTAAATTCATGTATTTACATGTACATAAAAGAATTACTAGAAAAATGGAGCTACAAAGTGACCTAGATTCACAACCATGTAAACATTTCACAGTTGAATTACTATAAAAAATAACTACAAAGAATATAAAAATACAACCATTTCACATTGGAAATAGTGAAATTTCTTGCTTATTAGAGGTCTGTTTTATTATTATTTCATTTTACAGATGACATGAATTAAGCAAAATGCCTAAGCTGCAATTCAAGGCTATCCTAAAAAATCATAATACAGGCATAGCATTTTTCATATGGTAATATCATACTAAAGAACACATATTCAGTTAGCCAGGAGTGGTGGCGCATACTGCAGGAGGCTGAGGCAGGAGGATAGGATCACCACAAGTTTGAGGCCAGCCTGAGCTACATAGTAAGTTCAAAACCAGCCTGAACTACACAGCAAAACCTTGTCTCAAAAAACCAAACAACCAAAAAAGAATAAATATTAGTTTAAAAATGTTATTGAATTACTAAAAAGTTGAAGAATTAAGGATTTAAATGTAAAAAATTAAAATTGCCACGCTGAACAAATAAGCTACATCAAGGAGATCATTCTAAATTTAATTTTCTATTCATCATTGGTGTTTTCTATCATTTTTCAAATTCTAATATACAAGAAAAAAATTTTCCCTACATAATTCCATTCAGGTTACCTGTAATAGTCATAACAATTCTGGACAGGCTAATGTTAAAATAAGTCTTTTAGTCTTCACATAATATTATTTTATATGTATCATCAAAGGCACAAGTACAGGATTTTCACAGGAAACCTAGAATTTTCCTGGTCACAACTCTCACTATTCAATACACAAAGTTCGTGTGTTTTGGCTTGACATTGTATCTTCATAATAATAGTGATGTGAAAATTTATCAAATTCAAAGAGAAAAGCTAGCCAGGTACATGCCTATAGTTCAACATTTACTATATTCTCTACAATAAGAGAATAACAATAACGTTACCACTTCATGTCTCCTGAGAATATCTAAATAATTTCTACTTACTCATGCTGACTTTGAGAGAAGAGGCTGCAAGAAGGCTGGTTATAAAAGAATACCACTCTACACCTCCTCTGGGTTCAGCCTATACAGCAATTACACTGGGATATATCTACCAAAGTTATGGTATGGTCATACTTATGATGCATATCCATGAGAAACTCTCTAAGAAGCTCAATATTCCTTAAATCAAAAGGTATAAGGCTGATAAAGCTGTGAAAATTGCCTTGGCAGCACTGCTAATATCAACAGGAATCTCAGAATCTAACACTGGTATCTTCTGAATAGAAGACTTCAGTAGCATCAGTTACATCAATAGCTACTTTATATTAAATCAAAACATTAGCAGCAATAAGAGATGTATGAAAACAATAACTCGCACTTATTAATTACCAGGTATTATATTAGATACTTTACATAGTTTACTTCCTTAAATCTGTATGCATTATACCTGCATAAAAACAGGATAAGTAATTTATCATGGCAAGTCAGTGTATTAGCGGTAAAGATAAGGTTCAAATCTAGGAATCTGCTGCAAGACTTATGCTAATTCCAAAGGTACGAGCAAAGAAAACTGTCACCATGAGAACAAATTTTCAGAGAGTACATCAAAACCATCTGGAAATATTACAGCTATTTATGAAGAACTTGAGGAGAGCAAAAGTTCCAACTGAATAAATTAAACATAGTATTATTGTTAATCTTTAGCTCCAAATCAGCATAAAGCCTAAAAAGTACAGATCATACTTTGACAGTTCCATAGAATCCTTTCAGTATTACTACTTTTCCTAGCAGTAGGAATGTATACTGATATCATTTGAATTCCGTGGCAACATCCCATAAGTTTTTTTCTATACAAAGTATCTTCAATAATAGCATTTTCATTTGTATCTTTATTTTATATACATAACAAATTCTTATGTGAGATTTAAAAAACGCAATTTAATTAGACAGAAAGAGCACTCAAAATTACCTCTGTTTTTACAACTCAGGAAAATGGAGCTCAAGGTTAAGTGTAATGTAAGCCAGTACACAAAGTTCAATCTTTATTGAGCTAACCCCTGGATATTTAAATGCAAACAAGACATTGTACAGTACCTTCATTTAAGGAGCTTATGATCTAGAAGAGACAGAAACAAACATCTATAGTATAATGTGGTAGATGAATAGGCATTTTTAATATCTCTAAGTACACATTAAATTTAGAAAATAAATAATGCCAATGGGAAAAAAACCTTCTGTTGGTCCTGGAGACTGAACCCAGGGGACTGCAGCATGCTAAGCAAGCATTCTAGCACTAAGTTACATCCTCCATTTCCCGCCTCACCTCAACCTTTTTTTTTTTTTTTACTAAGTTACCTAAGACACCCTCAAACTTGCAATTCTCCTGCTTCCACCTCCCAAGTAGGTGGGATGAAAGGTATGTGCCACCATGCCTGGCAAATTTTCACTTTCAGAGAAGGAAAATTTAGGAAAAAATCTAATGAAGTTAAAATTATCACTGACAATTTAACAAACAGAACCTAGGTGAAAACAAAATAGTTGCTAAAAGGAGAAAAATTCAGAAGTTCACAAGAAATAGTTTCAAAAGATAGTATCTGTCATGTGGTGGGGGGGCAGGGTTAAGCCAGATTGATTTTTCACTGAGATAAAAACTCTATTCTACAGGCTGAAACATAAAATAAAAGAGAAGCTTCATGAGTTCACAGCAAATTAAAGATTATAAACTTAGAATACTGAGAGTGGTGGCATTCACCTATAATCCAAGCTAATCAGGACACTGAGGCAGGAGAATCACAAGTTCTAGGCCAGCTCAGGTAACTCAGCGAGACCTTTTTTCAAAAAATACATAACACAGGCTGGAATGCAGCTCAATATAAGAGCCAGGGCTCAATAACCAGTACTGCTAAAAAGAAAAATATCCAGTAGAATTTACTAACTATCCCCTTGCTTTCTCTATGGATTCTTAATTCCAAGCCTTACAGGATCCTCTCCCAACACTTAAAACAAAGGCAACTTCACATCTGCCTTTCTCTTTAAAAAGCACGCTAAACAACATTAGCTCAGGGAATTCAGTTACCTCAAACCATTTCTGGTGAGGAATGCATTCAGCCAGCCACTTACTCAGCAAGTATTTAAATAACAGCACTATGTGCCAGCTACAATTCTGGAATCTGAATATAAACACAGTAAATAAGCCTGGATGGATAGATGGATGAACGGATCATGCAGAGATGCGTATTGGTTTGATCTCTGTCTCCCCAAGGCCTCATCTAATTTGGACAGGGTGAGTCTGGCATTTGTGATTGGTTTGTTGTCTAGCTCTGGGATTGGTGATGTGAGTGCTTTACCTGCCCAGGGGTGGAGCCGACATAGAGAGTAAGGGCAGGAGTAACACGTCTTGCCTTTTCATGCTGGTTCACTTTGCTGTTTGGCGGCCACCATGAATGTCTGCCCTGCCATGCTATGCCGCCTTGGAGTCAACTGAGTAGGGACTGAAACCCCCCTCAAGAACTGTAAGAAATAAACCTTTTCTTCCCTAATTTTGGGTGTCAGGTATTTTATCTCACCAATGAGTGAAAAGACAAGATGAAAAGATACACAAAACAGAGAAAAGAGAAGAAATAGGATACCAGGAGAATGAACTTCAATTATACCAACTGAACTGGGATATTTAAATAAATAAAATAGCCACATTTTCATTCAGTACCTGCACTCATTTTCCCAAAACACAGAAACATTGACTAGTACTTTTGAAATTCATTAATAGACACAGACTGTTGATCCCAATAGCTATTCCAGCCATGAGGAGAGAAAAGTCATACTAACTATCAGCACATTAATCTCACATTTAGCAGTCAACATATGTGTGGAGAAAGAACAGGGAGAGACTCATGAGAATAAATACTTATTTTGAGTAAAGTTATCACTAAACATACCTTTCAGACATAAAACAGCTCTTGTGTGGATTTAGACTTTGACAAGATTTTAGGCTGCCATCAGACGTTGAAGAAAGTTGCTCTGATTGCAAGGTGTCTTTGTCACTCAAATTGGCCTCAGTTACGGGTGGGGTCTTTATGTATTTTCTTCCTAATTCCGTTCCCAGGACATTCGTCAATATAACTCTAGGTATCCTGTCACACAGAATAACAAACACTGTACTATACTGAAGTTTTCAACTTAAAAAAAAGGACCCTAGGAGTTTAATTTTCAAACATGACATTTTAGCACAAGTTATTATATCACTTAAAAATCAACACATGATTACTCAAAACTTTGGAAAAACAACTTTTGTTTTTTTAAGTTTGTTTCTAATTCACTTCTCATAAATTATAGCATTCCATTGTGTTTTTATGTTTTTGTACTAATGGATGCTATTATTAAGTGCTCCTTCCTACAATTTTTCCCAAAAACACTGTCTTTTCCAATCCTTACTAAGAACAAATTTCTACAAACCTATTCAAGAAATCTTTGCTCTCATTTAACAGAAAGTTCCTTAATAAATAATTACATATTTATCACTGACAAATACAGATGCTAAATCCAACAAGAAACATGATTTACATTGTACCTATAGAAACAGAAGATCTCATAAATGAAACAGCACATACACTGGTGACAATGTATATGTTAATATTACAATAGTACCAGGGAAAGAGTCAATAAACTACATGTTTAAAAAATTAAAGCATATTTTTAAACTACAAACTTTCCTGTATCAGTACCGTCTATATAAGTGTAATATATAAGGCTGGTATCTTCTTAGAAGATGATAATGCAATCTTTGCTTGGTTAGCTAGTTTTTATAAAGAATAAGTGACATACTTTGTCACATGACAATGATACCCTTAAGACTACTATACACAAAGCCTGGGTTTGATCCCCAACATCAGCAAACTGGAGAGACTACTTATGACCCTGAATTGACTGGCCCAAATCACACTGTTGCGATTTTTTTTTTTAAGCTCATTACTATATATTTTTTGGTCTTACCTTGTTTTGTGAACCCCTGGGAATATACTGCAGGGCCTTATATATACTAAGGAAGTGCTCTGTCACTCAGCTACATCTACAGTCCTGTATTTTTTAAGAGATACAGTTTCACTATGTTGCCCAACCTGGCCCGACACTGTGGGCTCTGGAGAACCTCCTGCCTTAGCCTCCTTACTACAGATACTTCAAGAAATTCATGGGAATATCCCCTTCTAGCATAACCACCATTTTAAAAAATGCTACAATGATTAGATAGTACATATTATCTAAAAACTAAGGCAGACAATAAATACAACTTCTTGAACTTCAAAATTTGTGAAGAACAAGAAAGAAAAAAAAGTGTACCCTTTAACTGTGAGGAAGTTGTACCAAAGTATTTTTCCTTCTCTCTACATGATTTAAACTGTAAGAATTCTATTTAACATTGTCTGCTTTGGATACTTGACGCCCAACAGAACTCTCCTAAAAATTCTAGATTTGATAGCTAGGGACTGGTGCATGCTTGCAAAGTCAGCACCCAAGAGGTTAAGGTAAGGGAATCTCAAGTTCAAGGGCAGTGTGAGATACAAACCAAGTTCAAGGCCAGCTATGATTACATAGTGAGATCCTGTCTCAAAAGGAGAAAAAAAAAGGCCACATTTGATATGAGAATGGGGGTAATGAAGTAGCAGTAAAGAAGTTCAAGATTCCTTTCATCTGACCTCAGACTATGAACTGCTATGAAATGAATCATTAAAAGAAACTCAATTACGATTCTCAGAGAAAATTTTATTCAAATTAGGATCATTTTTTCAAAAAAAAAAATCACTATTTTTCAAAAGTTCTATATTTTTATTAGTACATGTTTACAATGCATCATGATTACACTCATCATGGGGAATTGGTACATGTATATAATACATCTTAATTTATTTTAGTTCCCTTTCTCCTCCCTGCCCTCCATCATTTACTTCTTTATTTTTCCTGAGACAGGGTCTCAAGTCTTGCTATGCAGTTTATTTACTTTTAAAATATGAAAGACTCTGATACATTAAATTGCTAGCTCAACTTAGGAAATGATAACTTTTCTATAATCTTCTATCATTAATGAATTCTAAAATTTGCTCATTAGTTTAAAAATCAAAACACTAGTATTTAAGTCAAGAGAAAATTGGGAGCATATAAAACACATCAATAAAATGTCAAGTATCATTTAACATCCTTTTAATGCATACTTAGATAGCATAACTTAAATATGTTTTAAATCTTGAGTTTCTAAAGTAAGTTTTTTCTCTACAACAGGTGGATTAGAATCAACAAATTAGCCCCACACAAAATGTTAAAATGAATAATTTGACTAAAAAAGTAGTTCAAAAAAGTGGGAAGACAAAGAGTGCCTACCTGTTGTAACTTATTATGCCTGCAATCTTGATCAAAATACCATCTTTTTAAAAAATGTGTGTAACTGAACAGTTAGCAGTGACTGTTTACAACTCACACCCATAACCCCAACACCTTCCATCATCTATGGACAATTTGGGCACCTTTTAGAAACAAACAGCCTTTTGTAGCAACCGTGCAGAAAATAAATGTATATAGTGATAACTAAATTCATAAACCTAACCTGCCTTTTGGAGTACCACTATGTAAGTTAGCACTGCCATCAATATTCAGGACTAACCAGCATTTTTTTAAATTCTGAATTTTCACAAGGAATTGAAGTAAATAAAAGTATAAACTTTATCTCTCATACTATCTCAATTTGGAAGGACTGAAGGAATCAAAGTTGTCATTTCACACAGTCCATTCAATTTGTTTTCCCAAGTGTGAAATAATACCAGTAAGTTATATACAGAATTTATTTAACTTTATTTACTAATATGATATCATACTTCAAAATACCATAAATATACTAATCCAAAACAGAAACAAGTTTCAAAATGTAGTTAGATGTAAAAAAAAGTATGCTGAACTGAAAAAGAGTCCCCTCCCCCGACTTTTTTTTTTTCTTTTTGAGACAGGGTCTCCACATGCAGTTCAGGCTGGCCTTGAACTCACTTTGTAGCCTAGGCTGGTCTCAAACTTGCAAGGATCTTCCTGCCTCAGCCTCGAAAGTGCTGGGATTACAAGCATGCACCACCACACCCAGCCAAGGATTTTTTTTGAGGTTTCTACATAGTTATTCTCTCAAATCGTACGTTCCTTCTCTAATAGAAGGAAGGCTGGTATGATATATAAATAATTTAATAAGAGGGAAGAAACATTTTAAAACTGATGAGCTATTAATATGCAACTTCAAGAGCAACTTGTTAAAGTAATAAAATTTTACCTGCTAATAAAACTGCAATATAATAAAAATACTAACTTGGTTTCACTTTGCTGAAATTCTACATTAATACCTTTCTAAAATTGTACTTTGTGGCAATGTAAGAGGATTCTCATAATCTGTTCTTGTCTCAGATGTGTAACTCAAAATACACCTTCTGAATCAATATCTTAAACTCTGTAGGGAAAGAAAACATTTAATTTTTAATAACTTTCTTAAAGAGTTACAGATTTTCTAAATTTGCTCTTTTCCTTTTCACCTGGCAAAATTTTAAATGAATTAATTATCACTTAAGTAGACTATTACTAGCTTTAAAAAATCTTAATGTAATAGGAATATTATAGTGTTCAAAATTTTACCATCATACTATCTGGAATACGGAATTCTTTTAAAATTTCAAACGCATGTAAATTAAGAAAAAAACAAATAAAATAAATTTAGACTATTTAGAGAAATTCCAAATACCAGGAAGTAATTCTTCTTAATGGAATATGGTTATACTATATCCATATTTCTCCAAAATTTCTAGTACCAATTGATGAAAGCAAAACAAAATTGATCTTCTCAAAAGCTTTCCATCTGAGCCGCGTATGGTGGCGCATGCCTTTAATCCCAGCACTTGGGAGGCTGAGGCTGGAGGGAGGCTGAGGCAGGAGGATCATTGTGAGTCTGAGACCAGTCTGGACTACAAAGTGAGTTCAAGGACAGCCTGAACTGCATAGTGAGACCCTGTCTTAAAAAATAGGGCTGGAGATTTAGCTCAGTGGCCTAAGCACCTGCCTGGCAGGAATGAGGTTGTGAGATTCGAGTTCGATCTCTGGCACCTAAAATAAATAAATAAATACATAAACATATAAACACTTTCTATCTGTGTCTCAAGAGGCTGCTTCTTGCCTACTGACCAATTTTTATAAATGTGCAGAAATTTTCTCCCAGGAAAACAGGTTAATACCACATATGGAGCTAAGACCTACAGTAAAATGTGTTACAGCTTCTTTTCAAAAAGGTCAATGGTATTCAAAAAAAAAAAATTATTTTAACTAGATTGATTTGAACCATATGTTTTCTGTTTTTCGCCCAGTGTCATCCAGAAACCAAGGGCCAAACTATCTGTACATAAAACCCAAGATACTTAATTCACTAACTTCAGAACCCAGAATACAAATAAAATGCCCAACAAAATGTTATCTTTACAGCTGAATTAGTAATTTTGGCTTATATGATAGTTAAACTTGAAGTTAAATTTAAAAATAAAATTAAAATTAATCTTTTCTCCCTTTTATGTTTCTGAAATAACTAAGGGCTAGATAGGTAAAAATGAAAATAAGCCATGAGATTCATGTCAAATTTAAGCAGACTAAGAAAATCTAAAAATCTTAGTATAGGCAAACAGCAAGTCTGATTATTTTCTATCCAAAGCCATACCCAAAAGTTCTCCAACTTCCTTATTTAAGCCTTCTCATACCTTTTTCTTGCTGTCACCAATATTAATTCATTCTGATAGAGAATATATATATATATATATATATATATATATATATGTATCAGTCTGAGAGTCTAGAGATATAACTCTGGTAAGAAGCAATTACTTTCTTTTATTCAGCAAACATTTACTGAGTATTTATGATATGCCCAGTACTGTACCAGAACAAAGAAAATATAAGAAATAAAATACAGTTCTACCCTCATGAAGTTCAATCAGAGAGAAACTTAAACAAAAATCAATACAGTGTGATGAGTATCATGATGTATGAACAAGTTGTTTACTAAGACAAAGGGATCAAATGTAGACACAGAAGGTATAACCAAGGAGTCTAAAAGAAGGTGATATGTGAACTCAATGTTCAAAATCACACAAATCAGTAAAAAGAAAAATGAGATTGTTTCCAAGACAACAATGTATAAAACACATATTACACGCTCATTATGCATTCAGCATAATACATATAAAATACATAAACATACATCATACATTCAGTTAGTTACCAATAGTTCCCTACGTCTGAAGAACAGAATAAATGTAGAGGAGTGAACAGGAAAGGTTAGATAGAAAAAGGCAAAGGGGAAAAACATTAGGGATCTTATGTGCCAAGACAAGTAGTTCAAACTTCCTCATGAAGGTTGTGAGAATTCTCAGAAAGATGTTAAATTAGTGGTGACAAGATCTGAATTTTAGAATGAATAGTTACACAAAAAATATAAGTAATAAGATAAGAAAAAATGGCTATGTATAGGAAGTTCAATCAAGTAACTGTTATAGGAATACAAATACAAAGTTACTTGGGCTTGAGTTGAGAAGCTGGCAATAAAGATGAAGAGATTATTTCACAATTAACTAGACATGGTAAATGATTGAGTATAAAGGATAAAGTAAAAGAGGAGTCAAGGAAAATTCTCAAATTCTAATTTATAAAACTGAGTATATGGACAAGTCATTCACTAAGATAGTAAGGGAATATAAAAATAAGAATGAGTTTGAAAATAAAGATTGTGTTCTCATTTTGGAACAAATTCAGTTTAGGACACTTGAGCCTTATGAAGAAGGTGTGGTCTAGTTGAATTCTAGCACCCAAATTGGGAGAAAAGAGCAGTAAAAAAAAAAAAGAAAGAAAGAAAGAAAAAGAAAGAAAAGAAAAAGACAAGAATTTTATTGGAACTCTCATATTTTAATTTCATGAACACATAACTTAGGTGCTAACAATTCTTGAAAAGCTATTCTTTAGAGAAAATAGAACAATACACCATTCTAATTTCAAAAAGGTCAGCTATGGGATGAGGGAACTGATAAGTTTATTTGGAGGAGAGTTAAAGTTTCTTTTCATAAGAGGCAAAGGTATTATAATGTCATTCTTTTCACTAACCCTTTATTTAGATCTGTCAGCACACTTAGAAATTAGTTCTTCTTTACTGATGAGGAAAGCTATTAGACTCCAGGAAAACAAAAGCAAGCTATTTATAGATTACTGATAGTAAATTGTCTGACTCCAAACTTCAATGTTTTAGAACATTAAGCTTATATCAGACTCGCCTAGTAAACAACAGCTCACTAAACTTTTTGTGATTTTACCTTTTTCTAAGACTGTTCTTTTTAAAAAATAATGTGCATCATGTTTACATGTTTTGTTAGGATTCTTTTATTTTTAAAATAACTGTGTTCAAACTTAGCAGTTTTTATCCAGGTTTTGGTTTAAAGCACTTCAATATTGTCATTCAGATTCCAGACCATATTATCAAAATGCTGTCTAGCTATCACCAAGTTATTCTAATTGACAATGAAATACGTGATCCCCCAAAAATAAATATTTAAGGGTTAAAATTGTAAGTGGGAATACATTTAAAGCTTATTTCTAGATTTCAACTCCAAACTTCACCTACAATTCCTTTAAAACACATGAAACAAAACTGGTCCCAAATTAAAATGAATATTTACTGTTAAAAACCTGGAAGCAGGGCTGGTGATTTAGCTCAGTGGCCTAAGTGCCTGCCTGCCAGGCGCGAGGTTGTGAGTTCGATCCCCAGTACCAAAAAAAAACAAAACAAAAAAACAAAACAAAAAAAAAACCTGGAAGCAATATTTCAATATTCTTTTTGGAAAAAAAAAACACATATAAAAACAACACATATAAAATATAAGAAATCTCACAAAGTTAAATATTCAGATTAAATAACATTTAAAAGGTATTTTAAAGACATAGAAAATAAGAAATATATACATACAAATGTGTTATACATATATACACATACATATGTATACACAGTGTATATATATTCATTTAATAGTATAAAATAATCCCTAAACATATGTATATATGAATTAAACTATTATAAAGTAAGTTAAATGTACTAAGGACACATCTTTTTAAATATACTTCCATGTCTATCCACTTAACGAAGTCAGACCCATCATCTAACTTTGTGAATTAAGACTGGAAGCTTCAAGATTTGCTTTAGAGTGGTGCATACTGTATATGCAGATCTTCTTTAAGATCATTTCCAATAACCTTATTGTGAAAGAGTATTGGATTTATATTATTTCAAACGTGGTAAGTTGAACAAAACCAATACTGAACATACCTTTCTGATAATTTAAGGCTTTGGTGAAGAAGTTCTAATTTTTGACATGTCTCTATGCTGTCAACAGATGTCGAAGGCAATGAGTCTGATTGCACCTTGTTGGCGTCACATAAATTAGGATCGTTTCTAGGTAGGGTGTTTCTGAATTTTCGTCCTAAATCCGTCCATAGGACATTCGTCAACATAACTCTGAGTTGCCTGTTATACACATAAATAATTAATAAATATGGTACTAAAAGTTGTATAATACATGAATTTACCACAAATTGTAACAAATGAGTATGTGTAAGAATTCTAATTTTCAGCTCTTCAACCAATTAACTAGAGTAGAAATATGATAAATAAGAAAACAAAAAGGGTTAGCTATTCCCCCAAAATACATTAAAAGGTAAGGCCTATAACACTTAGACTGGGATTTTCTTTAGAACTCTGTTGTGCATATTACAAATGTGCTCACACACATGTATAGCTGCTAGGTACCTAACAACCCATACATGTTTATTCATACCATTAGTGTAAGGACCAAATAAATCTGCAGATCTCATCACAGACATAACCCCTTTCTGCGCTAAAAAATGTTTTTTTGTTTTTGGTTTTTTTGGAGGTGCTGATTCAGAAAACATTATTAACACAAGTACTGAAATAAAACATCACTTACAAATCTAAGTCAACATACTCTTAAAATATGAATTTATCGTATTTCTAAAATGCATAAATTTAAAACATTTAAGGTATCAATCTCAAATTGCCTATTTTGCCTATTTGCTCATTCAATACATCTCTATGTTGACAATATTCGAAAATCTATGTTTAGTTCTGGATCTATGGAATATAGCTTTTGCAATAGTATGAACAAACTATTAGGTAGACTTCAAGCAATGTCACATGAGAAATAACTGAAAATTTTTAATCAGAAAAGTGTCTATTTCACTCTCCGTTAAGTAGTTTTTGGCACTTTTTCAGTTTGTCCGTTTAATGAACACAAGAGTATTAAGAAACAGAAAAGCAAAATGTTCACATTTTTTCAAGATTAAATAGGAGGAAAAAAATCGTATTTGCAGTAGCTACTTAAGGATATATCCCCAGATGATCTAAGAAGAGTACATGAGTCCTAAGAATTTCTATGGAATGCAATGAAACTCCAACAGTATTGGTTTGGGGGAGGGGTTAAATTTAAAGAATAAAGAGGTAGGTGACATTTCTATGAACCAATAATTCATTCAACAAATACTTAGTGAACATCTTCTAATAAAGGAACAATGCTGACAGGCTCTAAAAACTTGGCAACAAACAAGATGGAGTTTTTGCCTTCACTAAACTTAATTCCATAGAATCACTCATTTCATCATTTACAAGTGTGAGAAGTTATATGAAGGTGAAGTACAGATGGTACACATCTTCTGAACCAAGTCAGGAAAGGTTTTACTGAGATTATGAGCTTTGAGCTAAAGTTTGAAAGGGGGCCAGGTGAAAAATGGAGAAAAAGATCAAAAAGAAAGACAAAAAAAATCTCAATGTAAATAAACTGAGAACTTCTGGGATGATGGCGGACCACTGAGCAACAGAGAAAGAGCCTCACTGAGATTTGGTGTTTAGACACTGGAATCTAGCAATGTGAGGAAGACAAGAATGGAGGTGGGTCCTCAGGACCCAGGAAGGATCTGAAGTTAAAATTAAAGCCCATGTGGAGAGTAAAGAGAGAAACTTCAGCAAAACAGGAGGTGGCAGGTGGTGCTTTCTTCCAAAGCCCAGAAACACTGCATGGGGAGGGGGAGGCCTGAAACCCACAGACACGTGGTGACAGCAGGCAACCACAGAAGCCCCCACAGACAGATGCACCAATGGGTCCAACAGAGCCCAGAACTCAACAACTGTTTTCTCCACCTAGCAACTCCCAGCAGAGCTCAAGCCCACAGAAGGCACAGACACTGCTACTGGTTGAATGAGTCTATTCCAAACTTATGGCCAGAAAAATGCCTGAACTTCATTGGAAAAAAAAGGTGCAGGTTTGCTGAGATTATCCATTCCCCCACCATAAAGCTACTCCTGGATTGCTGGAATTAATCAGTATGGATCTGGACGCTGTCCACATTGTCTACTAGTGACAACAGAGATACACTCTGAAGTGGACTTTTTTCTTTCTCTTGTTTCTTGTTTTTCGGTTTTCTTTTATTTTTTTCTTCACTGTTTCTTCTTCATTTTATGAGTGAACACAGTTTATACTTTTGTTGTTGCTGTTGTTGTTCTGCTCTGCTTTTGTTTTTAACTCTTCTTTATTTCCCCCGTTTTCTGTACCAATTTCTCAAATTTACGTGAGCCTGCTTCATCTTCCAGACTTGCTTCTAATCTCTTCCTCATCCTTGTTTCTCTTTTTATCCTTAACCACTTTTAAATTTTCTCCCCTGGGAGAAAGTTTAAAGGCTTATTTACTGCATACAATTTTCTGGTTCATTTTACATTTTGTTATATAACTGCTAATCTAGTTTTCATAAGTTTAAAGGTGACAAATTAATAGTTACCTCGGTTTGCCATTTGCTAGGGTGTTTGTTGCCATTGTTATGGCTGATTATACCACTTTAGCCAAGGTGACAACATTATTCTAAACAGTTATTCCTAGTAAACCAAGACTGAGATTACCAATGGTCATAAAAAATACTATATGCCAGTGCCAAAGAACAAGGCACTGGGCCTAGTGGGCAGAAACTTCTCATCCTCAATAAATTGAAGACACAGGATTTTGCAACAGAATCAAAACCCAAAAGTCAGCTACACCTGGGAGACACATCTAAGAAGTAGGCATTTACCAACAGATCTAAATACTACAATAAAGCTACTCACCATAGGCAATTTGCAAGCATCGACTCAGGAACTAAACTAAACCAAAACAAAACAAAAATGACAAGACATTTAAAACAAGATGAAACCCTAGATGTCCAGCTCACCAAAGGCAAACCTGGGGGGAACAATCAAAAACCCACCCACCTGGCCTTTCTGGAGTGGTAACAGCAGAAGTAACAAGGTAAATGAACAAGGCTCTACAAAGAATCAAATCAAAAATAATTTCTCTGGTGATTACAGAGATGGTGACTATAATTAAAATCATGCTTAGAGACTCTAGAACACATACAGATAAAAACATAGAGGAGGGGCTGGGAGTTTGGCTCAGTGACTTAAGCGCCTGTCTGACAGGCATGAGGTTGTGAGTTCAATCCCTGGATCCCTGGTGCCGCAAAAAAAAAAAAAAAAAAAAAAAAAAAAAAAAAAAACCATAGCGGAGCTTTGGAAAATGATGGAATCCAAGAATGCCCAATTATACACGAAATGGAATCCATAATACAGATTAAAACAGATATCAATGAGACAAAAAAGTCCATGGAAGCTATATGCAGCAGAATGAACCAATGTGAGGACAAGCTCAGATACACAACACAGGATCATGATTAGCAATCATAAAAATATTTCTTAAAAATAGCAAGGGACCACAAGAAATCAATCCAGCAGTTGCTAGATAATACAAAGAAAAGTAATGTGAGATTCACTGGCGTCAATGAGAAAAGCAGGAGATAATGCAAATGACATTTTAAAAAACCTCTTAACAGACATCATGACAAAAAACTTCCCTGGCAGGGAAAAAAAGTTTGACATACACATAAGTAAAGCATATAGAACTCTAATTAGCCATGATCAGAAAAATAAAATCTACAGCAAGGAATATATAATAGTCAAGATTCAGAAAGTCAACACAAGAACATAATATTAAAAACTGTTAGAGAAAAAAATCAAATTACCTATAAAGGAAACTCCATCATAATCACAGCATACTTCTAAACACAAATTAAGAAGAGCTTCAAAAGAAGTATTTTAAGCCCTAAAAGAAAACAACCTCCAACCCAGACTGATGTTCCCCCCAAAACAATCTTTCAAAATTGATGGAGAAATAAGATATTTCCATAACAACGAACACTGGGAGAAATTTATGAACAACAAACCAGCACTCCAAAAGATTCTGAATAACACTCTAGAAAGAGACAACAAGGATTACAATTCAATTAACCCCAACAGAATGAATCTAACAGGTAAGGCAAACAATTAAACAGATCAGACAAAAAGGGAGCAAATAACAGGAAAATAACATGACAGGGATAAGTCAATAGCTATCAGTTACAACCAGCAATATTAATGGCTTCAATTCACCAGTCAAAAGAAACAGACTGGCAGAACGGATCTAGAAGCAAGATACAACAATCTTCAGCATACAAGAAACACATTTAATTCAAAAAAAAAAAAAAAATCCCGGACTGCTGGGTGTAGTGGCACATGCCTTTAATCCCAGTACTTGGGAGGCTGAGGCAGGAGGATCATTGTGAGTTCCGAGACCAGCCTGGGCTACAAAGTGAGTTTGAGGCCAGCCTGAACTGCACAGTAAGACCCTGTCTCAAAAAAATAGGGCTGGGGATTTAGCTCAGTGGCCTAAGCGCCTGTCTGGCAGGCGCGAAGTGTGAGTTTGATCCCTGGTACCAAAAACAAAAAAAAAAAAAAAAAAAAAAAAAAAAGAAAGAAAGAAAGAAAGAAAGAAAGAAAGAAAGAAAGAGAAAGAAATTCACAGACTGAAAGTCAAAGGATAGAAAACAATATTCCATGTGACAGGAACCCAGAAAAAAGCAGGGGTACATATTCCATTTGCAAATAAAATGAATTTCAAGCCAACACTGATCAAGACAGTGAAGGTCACTACATCCTTGTAAAGGGAACAATTCAAAAGGAAGCGATAACGAATATTAAATATATATGCACCAAATACCAGTGTACCCAACTATATGAAACAATATTAACAAATGTGAAAAATCAAATAAGCACTAACATAGTTGTAACAGAGGACCTCAATATCGCACTGTCACAAACAGCTCAACTAGACAAAAAATAAATATTAGAACTGAACCAAACTTTTGAAAAAATAGACTTAGTAGATGTCTATCTACAGAGTGTTCCACCCCACAGCATCAAAATATACATTGTTGTCAGATACAGGACATTCTCCAAAATAGACCATATAATAGCTCATAAATTAATACAAAGGCATTGAAACTATTCCAGGTATATTATCAGACCATAGTACAATGAAACTGGAAACTAATGGCAAAAGAAATCACAAGAACATCATAAACACATGGAAATTAAAAATACTCTCCTGAACAAGCAATGGGTCACACATGAAATTAAAGAAGAAACTAGACAATTTCTACAATTAAATAATAATGCAGAAACATGGACTGCCTTCCGGGGTCCTGACCTGGGACCTCGGAGGAGAACGAGAGGGGCTCCTCGCGGGGCCCCCGCCCGGCCCGAGCGGCACAGGCATGGATCAGGACTAAACATGGACTGCCTTCCGGGGTCCTGACCTGGGA
>RJWM01035661.1:0-18800 GCA_004363535.1 Dasyprocta punctata
CTCATTTCATTTTTTAGCTGAGAGAATATTTCTGATTTGAATTTCTCTACAGCTTCATCAAGCTGCTTCTTTACTGCATTTTCTATCATTTCAGAAAGTCCATTTGTGTGACTCCCACTGTCTTCCATTTCAGTGTCTCTTGGGTTTGTTCTTTGTGGGCTGGGGGACTGAGACTGCCTCTTGGTCTTTCGTTTTGTCATTTTCTTCTGGAATCTATGTAGCTCTGTGTCCTGCGAGGCTGGCCGGCGTTCCCCTGAGGTTCGTGCTGATTCTTGCGGCACACAAGATTGTGGGACCCGGTAGGCTGGGTCCCGTGCGCGGCAAGGGAGGGCTGCCTCCCGGGGCGTGTGGATGGAACCTCCACCTTAACTGGGTGGGGGCCAAGGCCTCCTGGTCCCAGGGAGCTAGACGGGGTACCCCGAGTGACACTGACCCAACCCTGGTTCTGTCCGCAAGTTCAGCCCAACAGCTATGCCAGTGGGGTGGGGCAAGCCTGGGCAGGTCCCAAGCCTACAGTGCCGGGAGCACCCCTGCTGGGCAGGCAGGTCTGTGCAAGCGCTCTGGGATGTCGCATGCACAAGCCACTCAGCTGAAGAATGGACCTGGCATGTGCTCTGCACTCTGGTGGGGGGGGGTCCAAGCTCTCCAGGTCCCTGCAGCTATGTTGGTCAGTCCCGGGTGAGCAGCTCTGGGGTCCTGGGCTGATCTGGGCTGGGCTGCGTACCTCTGTGTCCTGTGAGGCTGACCAGCATTCCCCTGAGATTCGCGCTGATTCTTGCAGTGCGCAGGATTGCGGGACCCGGTCAAAAAAGCCTTTATTATATTCAGGTATAGGTCCTTCTATCCCTGTTTTCTTCAGAGTTTTAATCATGAAGGGGTTTTGGATTTTGTCAAAAGACTTTTTGGCATCTATTGACATGACCATGTGCTTTTTGACCTTGCCCCTGTTTATTTGATGTGTTATATTTATAAACTTATGTATATTGAACCATCTGCTATGGTTTGTGTCTAGATGTCCTCCCAAAACCTCATGCAGTCATAAGTGAGGCTTTTTCAGAGGTGGCTGGATCTAGAGTGTGTGATGCTAGGATTAACTCATGGTGCAATGCTAGGACCACGGGCCCTAGGATTCAGGGTGTGATTGCTATTTAAGTAGCATGGATAAGACAGAAGGAATAGAAAGAGTTGCAGTCATCTCTTGTTTTTGCTACCTTTTGCCTGCCATGAGCTGTTCTCCTCTCTGATGCCTATTGGCCATCCATCCTGCCTGGGAGCCAGCTGATTATGGACTGAAATCTCTACAAACTGTGAGCTAAATAAATCTTTCCTCCTTTAGGTGTCAATTATTTTGTCTCAGCAATGAAAAAAATAACTAAGACACAATCCTTGCATCTCTGGGGTAAAACCTACTTGATCACGATGTATGATTTTTTTGATAATGTGCTGCATTCTATTTGCTAATATCTTGTTGAAGATTTTTGTATTTATGCTCACTAAAGAGATTAGCTTATACTTCTCTTTTTTAGTTGGGTCTTTATCTGGCTTGGGATCAGAGTGATAATGGTTTCCATAAACGAATTTGGGAGCACTCTATCCTTTTCAATTTCTTTGAAGAGCTTGAGGAGTATTGATGATATGACAACCTTAAAAGTTTCATAGAATTCAGCTGTGAATCCATCATGTCCTTTTTCTACATGTTTGATTCTGTATTACTGAGTCAATTTCATTGCTTGTTATTGGGTTTTTAAGTGTATTTATATATTTTTGGGTTAGTTTTGGTAGTTTACATGTGTTTAGGAATAGTTCTTCAAAACTTGCTAATCTGTTGGAGTATAATTTTTAAAGTAGCTACTATCTTCTGTATTTTGACATTTTCTATTTTGGTTTCACCTTTGTAATTTCTAATTGCATTGATATGAGTCTTTTCTCCCTTTCTCTTGGTGATTATTATTAAGGGCTTGTATATATATGTATTTTTTTTAAGAACTAACTTTTCAATTCATTTATTTTTTAACAGCTTTTTGTCTCAGTTTCACTGATTGCCACTCTTATCTTTATAATTTCTATCTTTAATTACAGTTCTGGGCTGATTTCTTTTTGTTTCTCAAGTATATTAAGATTTCTCATCAGGTTGCCTATTTGGGCTTGCTCTGTTTTCCTAATATGACCATTGAGTGAGATGAATTTTCCTTTTAGAACTACTTTCATAGTGTTCCAGAGATTTCATTCAGTTGTACTGTCATTGTCATTAGCTTCCAGAATTTTTTTTCTTCTTTGATTTCTTCTGTGACCCATTGGTTGTTGAAGATTATGGTGTTGATTTTCAAGGAAGATTTTTGCCTTTTCCAAAATTTCTTCTGTCATTGATTTCTATTTTCACTGCACAGTGGTCTGTTAATATGCATGGGGTAATTTCAATTCTTTTATATTTACTTAAGCAGGCTTTGTGGACTAGTATGTGATCTATTTTGTAAAAAGTACCAAGTGCTGCTGAAAAAAATGCATACCCTCTTGTAGAGAGGTAGAATACTCTGTATATATCTATTAGATTCATAATTCAAGGGTATAGTTCAGCTCTGAAATTTTGTTATTGCTTTTTTGTTTAGTTGATCTGTCTCTTTGCAAAAGTGGGATTTTAAAATTCTCTTCTGTAGTTGTGCTAATGTTTATATAATCTTAATTTCAGCAGTTTTTATTTTATAAAGACAAGTGCTCCAGTGTTCAGTGCATATGTGTTTATCAGTGCATATGTGTTTGTCTCTCATTGTTGGATTGTTACTTTGACTAGTATGTATTGACCTTCTTTGTCTCTTCTAATTCATTTTAACTTGAAGTTTACCATACCTGATAGAATTGTTACCCCTGCTTGTTTTCAGGACCCTAGTGCATGAAATGTTGTTTTCTATTCTTTGGGGGTTAGATAAATGTCTTGGATGCAACAGATTGTTGGACTCTGTTTTTTGATCCATTCTTCCAGTTTGTGGTATTTGATTGGAAAGTTGAGGTTGTTAACATTGAGAAATATTACTGAGATATGTTGGTTATTTATTATCATTCCCTTCTCTTTCTGGAGATAAATCATTTGGTTTAGTTTTCCTGGGGTTTTTGTTTTGTTTTGGTTTGGTTTTTTTTGTTTTGTTTTGTTTTGTTTTTTGTTTTTTGTTGTTGTTGTTGTTGTTGTTGTTGTTGCTTATCCATTGACTTCACTAGTTCTTCTGTGTTTTTAAGTGTGTCCAATCCATTGTTTCCGTCAAGAATACTCTTGAGTATTTTCTCTAGAGTCAGTTTACCACTCGCATATCTTCTGAGTTGGCCTTTTTATGGAAATACCTTATTTCTTCATCTACTTGAAGGATAGCTTTGCTGGGTCAGCTAATCTGGGTTGGAAGCTTTTTGCTCTTAGGGCTTGAAATACTTCATTGCAAACTCTTCTGTCCTTCAAGATTTGTGCTGAGAAGTCTGCTGTGATTCTGATTGATTTACCTTTATATGTGATTTTTGTTCTTCTCTGGTTGTTTTTAAAATTCTGGTTTTTTGATGGATATCTGCAAATTTAATAAGGATGTGCTTTAGTAAACTTCTCCTTTCATTATACTTGTTCGAAATTCTGTAAGTATTGTTTACTTGTATTTTTAAATCTTTTTATATTTGGAAAGTTTTCTTTCATAGTTTCTGTGAGCTTATTGGTGAATCCATTTGTGCAAATCTTCCAGATTTTCTCTGACTGATTAGCCTTAAACTATTCTTCTTGTTGTCATCTAGTAACTGCTGGATAGTCTTCTCTTGTGCTCTTATTTTTTTTGTTCTTTTTTTCTTTCTTTTTTTGTTTGTGTGTTTGTTTTTTGAGCTCTTTATTGTAATTCACTATTTTGTCTTCAATTTCAGACACTCTGTTTTCACATCAGTCTTTTCTGTAATCTATGAATTCTATACTGTTTTTTATTTCATGTATTTCCATCTTGGCATCTTTTTGAGGATTCCATATCATTGGTGAACCTTTCATTCAAATTTTGAACTGTTCTCGTTAGGTCATCCAGTTTTTACTTACTTTCCCAAAATTGATGTTGGGCATATTAAGCATAATTGCTGTAAACTTTTCGAAGTCATCTATTTTCTTACCCCTTCTCAGAACTTTTCATAGATTTCTGCTATCTGTTGTTTTTTTCTCCCTTTGCAATCCCTTACTCTGTCTTAGAGGAGTTGGAGAAAGGTTAGGAGATCTTCTATTTCCTTGTTTTCCCATTCTCCTACTTGTATCTGTGTTTATTTGTTTATATATCTATATCTATATTTTTTCTATTATATGTGTACACCTCTTTTTCCTACTCTCTTTTTGAGGGGTTACTGCAAGTTGGGTGCTAGAGAAATGAGGGGAGTGTGTGGTTATATAGAGCTCTTTAGTAAGATGTCACCACCCCATGAATTATCTTCAGCTTTGTATGTCTAGTTCTAGTATTTACTCCTGTTATTTACTGCAAGTGGTTTTGACTCTGTCCCTATGTATTGCCAAAAGAATTGCTTCTATTTATAACAGCATCCACAGATTCATTCCTATCATGTTTCTATGTGATAGTCCTTGCCATTACTTATCCCCATTTTGTCGATTCACTAGGTTATTTCAGAGCCAATGAAAGCACAAATATATAAGAGTAACCACCTAATATAAACATGAAATCATAAAAGAACATAACCCCACATTATTAGATAACTCAAGAAACACACAAAAACTTAAACAAATAAGATGTCTGATGGAAACACAGGTTAAATATTCCAATGAATCATTGTCTATATTGCTTCCAAGTAGCTTCTTTGCCAGATAGTCTGAGTGTTCATACTCCAATTACTTCTGTATTCCCTCCACTGCAAAACTAGAGTTAATTCAGACTCAGGGCCTCTTTCTGCCAGATTTCAGGCATTTTTGCGGTGTTTGATCCAGTCTGAGTTCTTGGGTTACAAACTCTTGGTGTTCCTCTCCCTCTGTGTGATGGTAAATTTGGAAGATAAGTTCACTATAATTAAACTGTCCACTGAGTCAGTATTATTCCTGTGCAATCAATTCAGCTACAGAAATAGCAGACTAATCCATTTCAGTGGTGTTTATCAGGGCTAGTTGAGAAATAACATACCATAAACCCAATTGGGTCCCCTTTAGCAGTGAAAACACAGTGCCAATGTGAGCCTTCCATTCTGTGTAACTCAGGCTCTGAAACTGGTGCCTGATGGCAGGTCCTTGGGTCTATAATCACCATTCCCTGACTTTCAGTGAGACTCACCCTTAATTTGCTCTCCAATTGCCAACGTGACTCTCTTTCCCTCATCAACTCTGGGACCTTGGCATTATGAAGCAGCCAGGGGGCTGACCTGGGTTGAAGTCCAAATTCCAGCCCTTTTCTGTGATGTCTTCCCAGCATAGGCTTACACTGTGTGGCTGTGTCCTGGGGCACTTGTAAAGCAGAGACTCACCACCTGTTACCACTGGAAAGTAACTCAGAATCAGAGACTCGCGCTCTTCCCCCGTCTCCAACTTCAGACTTCTGACACCTTATCCTGGAGAAGCTGAGCCACTGGAACTCACTGCTCCTCTATCTTGTCCTTCTCTTTTGTGTTTCTTGTCTTTCCAACATGGTTCTTTCTCTACTCAGTCATGTTGGATCTTCCAGTTCATTCCTCCTCAGTGGATCTTTCCTCAGCTTTTGCAATGTGACTTTCCCTTTAGTCAGCCATGTTGAATTGCCTATTCTAGACTTTTGCCTTGTCTAGGAACAGGTCTTTTCTTTGACTGACACTTGTGCTGTCCAATGCAGAGAGGAAACAGTGCAGAACCAGCTCAAAATTGGTGGAGGCTGAGCCAAGGTGTGGGATCCACAGTTGTAGAGTTTCTATTTACATTTTTTTGATGTTATTAGGTTCCTGTACGTGGCATATCTTTATTACTCGTATTTCCTCTTCTGCTCCCCATCACCCCTCAACCTTGGTCTCTTGAACTCTTTGCCATCTGTAAGAGACCCATCCTTTTGTCCTCTTTTATCCATCCTCTACTGATTTCTTTGTTTGTATTTTTCCTTACTCAAATGAGAGTTGCCATACCCTATTTAAGCCTGTGTGTCTCGCTTAATTCACTCAATATTATATAATTTCATTTACCTTTTTCAAAATTTTTGACATATATTTCACTGTTGCTTGTCTCCACATATAATTTGTGAATCATAAATCTTAAAATTCTGCATATGCGATACTTATCAAGCTGAATCATTCTTATCCAGCTGACTCTAGTCTCTCAATACATAGATAGATAGGTAGATAGATAGATAGATAGATAGATAGATATGTTATAGACGGCTGAGTTAGAAACATTATAAACAATCAGATAGGACTAGACCCTCAAGGTAGCTGGCACAGAAGACCAGATATCCTGTGACTTTGGAGGAGACAGACACCTCCTGCTGTGGGCCAGATCTCAAGACAAATGCAACCACACCCCAAGTATTGATATTTTAAATAGGTATGGATCACCTTGAGGGAGCCAGGAACCATCATCATGACCTCCTACAAAATCACTGTTCTTTAAGCATGCCCCCTTGCTATATGACTCACTTCCCCATTTGTCCCTGATTTAATCAATTTTACCTGAGTAATTAATCTTATTGGTTGACCATAGTTTTGTCCCACCTTGCAAGTTCCCATTTTCTCCCCTGCCTTAGACCTGCCTCATCTCATTGTTTTGCTCTATAAAATCCCTAGAAAAAACAGGGTCCTTTGCAACCCACTTCTGACAGAAGTTTTTTTTCTCTCAATATATTCTGCTCTTAACCTCTGTTGTTCCTAAAATTCATTCTTCAGTTTTAGACAACATGAACTCATATTGGACATCTAGTAGGTTGGGAGTTTTGTTCCCTTATATCAGATAGATAGATGATAGATAGATAGATAGATAGATAGATAGATAGACAGATAGATTGCAGACTGATCATGCCCACAATCTTCCAATCAAGTGAACAGTGAAGGCTTAAATAAATTAGAAAAGTGGTATGATTTTTAGGACTCCAGGAGGATCAAAAACCTTCTAGTAGAATTTGAGTTTCTCTCAGGGCTTAGACAAGGAACTTCTCTGGGCAGCTGGCCCATATTTATTTGGTTTTCAAACAAGGAAGGGATTAGAGTGGAAAAACTGGAAACTGAGTAGGACCTTGGGAGTTGTTCAAGGACTTTTCCAAGTAACAGACTACGTTAATTTAGGAGAACTGTCTTATGTTAATTTAGGAGAAGTATCTTATGTTAATTTAAGAGAAGTATCTTAGGAGAAAGTCTCCAGGTTGATTTTCACTACAGGAGAGAAATATCTGCAGTTACTGTCTTGATTTAGTTAATTGGGGTGGGAGTCAGGCGTCCTTAGCTATGACCTTATCTTCTCCTTTGAGTCATCAGGGCATCACAGGCCACTACAGGCCTCAGCCAGGACCAGTGATCCATAGAGTTTCACTTATTATGAATCTGCTGCCCATCTCCAGACAGGGGAATCTAAGCCTGGGGGCAGACTTACACATTAAACATACAAAGTCACTTGGTTAATTTTAAAACCTGCTCAGAGCCACCTTTTAGTGGCCTCTATCAGATATGTGTGTGTGTGTGTGTGTGTGTGTGTGTATATATATATATATATATATATATATATATATATATATATATGGTAAACTGTCACAAACACTCTCATTTAGTAACTATTGCTAAATAATTTAACATTTTTAAACATACTTTTAGTTTTCTATGATATTTTATCAAAAGAACTAAGAAGGGGTTAGAACTGTACCCAGTGAGAAATTTTTTGTGTATTGGGCTTTTTGTTTGTTTTTATTTTTTGTCATTGTCATTGTCCTCGTGTCATCATCATCATTGTTGTTATTGTTCTTGTTGCTGCTGCTCTGGTCTATAAAGCAATTAGGTTAATTCCTCCCATTTTGTAACATGGTTCACAGTTAATTTTCCCTCCTCTAGCATCAACTCAGATCCTCCAATAGGGAAAGTATTCAAATCCTGATCCTATCAGGATTCAGCCTCCCATGAAGAAGAATTCTACATGCATGGGATAATTGAGAAAGAAAACTTGAATCTCTCTTTCCTCCTTCCTTTGACACAAATTCAGCAGCAGCACTTTCTCTTCTGTGTCTGGTGAAGAAAAGAAGTGGATAAGACCCCTTGAAGGGAACTGTACCTACCAAACACCCTGCTTCAGTTGTGTCAGGGTGCTGCTCTGGTTCATTTTTAAGAAAATTGTAGCTTCATGGACATCCAAATGAAGGCTATGCAGACATTTTAAATAAGGATTATGTCTTGAGACTTGAAGGTATCACAGAAATGTTATTTTTCATTTTTAGTAATTTGCAATTCATGCATCAGAAATGTAATAAAAGTACACATTGTCTTCAAAATGTGTAGTTTTCAAGAGATTGTTTTCAAAGTCATGGTTATATAAGGGAAGCTGGCTTCTTTTAATGTTTTGATTTTCCTTGATAAGTTCCTTTGAGGTGACTTACTTAGAAGCTCTAGAAATTAATTCTATAAATAGTAATCACTGCAGAGGAGAGGACTCTGAGTTTAAGGACCTGGGTATGTTACTACCAAGTTCTTCACCTCAGTGCCTCTGGTTGGCATCCAGGCAATATTTATAGCATGCAAAAGGCACATCCTTTGTCCAGTTGCCACACTGTGGCCTTTAAGAGATCAATCAAGAAGTATTTTAACCTTTTACCAGCAGTTTATACAAAAAACACTACTGCCTTATGTCTCTGATATAAATTTAGAGCCAGACAGGAAAAGGGTATTGAAAATCTTAAACTACAAGGCAACTTTAAAATTGTCCAGACTGTCTCTCAGTCAATGAGAACTCTGTTTCACAATATTCCTGACAAATGATATGTAAAAGGGATCTGCTCTTGGCTTTTTTTTTTTTTTTTTTTGTACTGGGAATCAAACTCAGGTCCTCATGCTTGCCAGACGGGCACTGTGCCACTGAGCTACATCTCCAGCTGGGAATCAGCTCTTGTAAGCCCAAGTTAATAGATACAATAGCTGTCACTTATTCACTGCTTATTATAAATTGAGGAATATGTCCTCATCAGAGTACTATAAGAAAAATAATTTTAGGTCCTCCATTTTAAAGTTATGTGAGATCTCAAAATGCCTGAAAACAACTGTATAATTTTTCCAAATTTCATGATCGTAAGCCTTAACTTACATTGCTTCTAACAGAGTGCCATTCAAAATTGTAAAGCTGGAGTGATACAATGAGCATTTTACTTTTTTCAAAAAATGCATTTAATAACCAAAGAAAAAAGTCCTAATGTCAAAAGGAAGAAGAAATAGAACAAAAACATAATATCATAGTCTTGGTGAGAAATGAATTAGAAATAAGATTTCACAAAATTTTAAGATTGGCCTTAACAATAAGAAAAGGAAAATACAACTAAAGCATATAATTAGCTCCTATAATTTTTATGTTTATGCATTTCCCTTTAGTCTCATTACCCTACCCAAAGTAAAGAGAAACAGTTGATGTCTTTCACCATTTAAAAGATTATATAACTGATCATTCTTGTCCATCATTGTGAACTCAGTGTCTGGTGTTTACCTGAGTGAGATAAACAACAAAATACAATTACCTGACAAATGATTGAAAGAGTGGCATTCAATTCTCTATTTTCTTCAGTTGTTTGATTTCTTTTAAAATCAGCATCTCATTTGCTTCAAGGAACCCTAGGTTCAGGCACTACTCTGAGTAATATCACCTTCTCTTGCATTTTAATTTTAAATATAAGAATACTTGTATTTTATGTATTTTCATACTAATATTTTAAGTATTTTATACTTATATTTTAATAAGAAAGCTTAACTTTAAGTATAAGAATGCTTGTATTTTAATATCATAGCTGCCAACACTGCTTTTTTGAAGATAGACATTTTTTAAAATTCTTATCTTGACCCTTCTTTGGTAGTGACAATGAACAAATTAGAAACACTGATAGACACTGAAGATTCTCTAAGCCCGTTGACAGCCCTGTATCTCTCTGTTCTTTTAAAACACATTGCAACTCTCTCTCCAATGTCCATGTCAATGGAGAATGTGCACTAACAAGTAGCTCATTTCAGAGAAATCATTCACAAACTAGAAAACAAAATTCAGGGAACATATACTTTATTTTCCTTAAGGATAATGTCATAGTCTATTGTCTGTTGCTGTAACAGAATACCTGAGACAATGATTCACAAGGAATAAAAGTTTGTTTGGCTTAGGGTTCTAGACGCTGAAAATTTAAGAACCTAATGTGGGCATCTGATAAAGGTCTTCTTGCTGCATAAGAATATGATGGAGAGTATCACATGGCAAGATACAGCAAATGTGTTAGCTCAGGTCCTTTCCTCCTTTTGTAAAGCCAGTAACATTATTATTGGAGGTTGTTCTCATGAAGTGACCTCACCTGACCCTGATTACCTTCCAAAGTTCCCACCCTCATGAATATAATTAGCACACCATTTTGGGGATTAAGTCCCAGCACAGAAATATTCTGGAGGGGCACATTCAAGTCATGGCAGTTAGTACTATCTTCTCAGTTTTAGGAAAATAAATATAGTGGGCATGGTTTTCCCCTATGATCCTGTATGTCCCGTGTCTTGGTTACTTTTCACTCATTGCTGAGATAAAATACCTGACACCCAAAATGAAGGAAGGAAAGGTTTACTTAGCTTACAGTTTTTGGAGGGTTCAGTCCATAATCAACTGGCTCCAAGGCAGGGTGACATGGCACAGGGGCAACACTCCAAGGCAGCAGCCAAGCAAAAGCAGCCAGAGTAAAAGGGGCAAGAGCAAGCCTCTTCTCCTCCTTTATATTGTACACAGGACACCCCCCTCTCCAGGGTGAGTGTAGCATTCACACCATCTGCCTGCCCTTTTCTTGCACAGGCTGAGGATGTTTACAAAATAAGAACCCTGGCTCCCTGCTGAGTCTCTCAGTTAAACTTCTGACCTTCTCAAATTGACACAATGAACAGGTAACTGCTTGGGCTCTACACCCCAGGATGTAGAGCTGCTGAGTTTCTTAATTAAGCTTCTAGACTTCCCAAGTTGACACAATGAATAAACCATAACATCCTGTGAACAGAGAACCAGTGTAGCAATGGTTTTCATAGTGTTAGCATCCATTGTTTAGCAACAATGTTAGACAAATGCAAACTGAAAAAAGGCAGTCAAAGCTTCTGGAGTCAAAAAACAAGTTGTGAATAGTTCATTTGAACTCAAAACAACAGTCTTCATGACACAGGGTGGTGTTAGTATATAAATCCAGAGAGAAGAATGGAAAGATTTTTCTTGCCTAGAACATAAAATATTTAGAAATTTCAGGATTATATATGGTAACTGATGACTTTTGGGACTTGGTACCCTAAGAAAGAAGGAAATGCTTCGCTAATTCCCTTTCCATGAGGACCTGGGGACTTATCTCAGTGGCTCAAGGACCTGCCTGGTAAATGTGAGGTCATGCGTTTGATGATCCCAGGCACAAACAAAACAAAACAAAACAAAACAAAAAAAAACTCTTTCCATGGATATATCAACTATAAGAGAGACACTGAAACTCTATTAGTTGAACTAGAACACATTTGTCCATGTCCTCACAAAATTATTATTTTATTGTCTTCCTGTTTTAAAGGAAATATTTGTTCTTCCTGAATGGGTCCAAAAGCTAAATGTTTGAAACTAACTAGCAAATTTAGTGATGAGACAATATTATGATGTAAATAAGTATCCTCCAAAGATCTGTGTAGTAAAAGCTTGGTCCCAAGTCCATGGTGCTACAGGGAAACAGTGGAAATTTTAAGACTTAGGACCTAGTGGGAAAACTTTAGTGCACTGGGGGAATGCCATGGAAAGGGATGGAAGGACCCTGGCTCCTTTCTCTTCTTTTTCATTTTCTGATCATGAGCCATGTGCTCTTGTCATGATGTGCTGCCTTGCCAATAACTAAAAGCAGCAGAGACTAATCATTAATGGGAACCTCCAAAACTGTGAGCCCAAAGCAAGGCTTTTCTCTTTGTAAGTCGCTTGTCTGAGGTATTTTGTTACAGTAGTGGAAAACTGACTAACACTCAATAGGAAAACAATTTGAACAGATAGTAAAGATACCTATGAGAAATATGTAGAAATTTTGCCTACAAACCCTTGCATCATTCACATGAGAATAAAGAAAGTTACCACAAAAGGGATAGATCATCACAATATCTACATAAGCAGAGTCATCTCATTACTCATGTGAATGCAGGGGATCACCTAGCTGTCCAATCAACATCAAGGTAAGTCAGCCTGAAATCTCATTCAGATCCCACCAAGTCTCATTATCTGGTGTGAAAATGACATGGTACCACCCAGATCCCCATGCTCTCAGCTTGATGATGCATCAAAGTAGGCTGTTTGGTTTGTCAACCTAGGAAAGGTCCACACCTCTGAGAGGGAGAATGAGCTGTATTTTTGGTTACCAGTGGAGTTCCTTGTGATAGTCATTACTGCTGTTTACCAAGTATTCCTTGGGCTCCAGGCTCCAGACATGATGGAAAAATTTGTTTCTTGGATCCCTGATAGTTGAATTAGGATATATAAGCAGTACTATAAATTGGGAACAGAAATGACATTGTCACAAGAGTGTAGGAGAGTTTTGCTTTCATTACAGTGATTGGTATCATCTGAGGTGGTGGCTGCTTTGTCATCCTGGATCTCAGAGTGAGGAGATGAGAAGCAGAACCCCAAGCCTACCATGACAAACATGGAAATCCTGCTGATACATGACAATAACATTTGCTTTGCTATTATGCTAAGTGAAACAAACCAGACATAGAAAGATAAATACTCTGTGATCTTATTTATGCGTGGAATCTAAAAATGTCAAACTTGCAGGAACAGAGAGTAAAATTGTAATTGCTAGGGACTGGGGCTTGGGGGAATGAGGTAAGGCTGATCAAAGGGCACAAACTTTCAATTATAATATAAACATGTTCTGGAGACCTAATGTATGGCATGGGTGGTAATGGCTATTGATTGGCTTATAATAAATATATATATTATGCATATTAAAAGCACATATTTATTTCATTATTGTTCCTGCTACAACAGAACCAGTCTGGCTGGTTGATACAATTTTGAAGATTTAAAATTTCAAACCAGTGTCTACTACATGCTAGCACTGGGATACATATAAAGATAAGCCAGAAGCCACTTCATCTTTTCAAGGAATTTGCAAACTGGTAAAAGTGCCCCCCTAAAACCTTACTGGATATGTGGCAAGAGTCAACTAGTTGAGTATTTACACAATACAAGAAGCACTAGAGATGTTGTTCTGAGTGAGTCAGGCTGACAAATGGCAGATATCATTTTCATTAGACACACACCCAGGTGCAAAGGGGCTAAGAAAGATAGCCATGTGGTTGGGTGGAAAGGAGTCCAGATGGTTGCCAGATACTTATTTGTCTCTGCCACAGCCATCTGTAAGACAGAATGAGGGCCAGGCTATGGCTGTGATGAATAAGACAACTGTCAGGCAAAGGTGAGGACTCAAAGAGAAAAATTGGGACCACAGTCCACATTTGTCAGTTTAGCCATGGTTAGCATTATAGCTACATATTAAGCCCAAAACTGTACTATTTTCTTCCACTTAGACCACATTGAAATACGAAATACTTTACAATTGCTATGCATCATAGCATGAGAGAAAAATCAAAGTAGCATCCTCTACATGATCATAATATTAATATAATCATTGCATAGATGAGCCATTTAAAGCCTATGGTAGGTTGAAAAATGAGCCTTCCAAAAGATTCTATGTCCTAATCCCTGGAATCTATGAATGCTACCTTGTAAGACAAAAAAAAAAAAAAAAAAAAAAGGTTTTTGGTCTTTGTCAGTGTGATTAAGTAAAGTATCTGTTTTTGTTTTTGTTTGTTTGGTGCTGGGGGTTGAATGCAGGGCCCTTATCCTGAACTACATCCCTAGTACTTTTTTGTTTTAATTTTTAGACAGGGTCCCACTAAGTTACTGAATTACTGGGACTAGGCTCTAGCTTGCCGCCTTCCTGCCTTATTCTCACAGAGTGCAGGGATTACAGTCATGCACCACCATGCACAGCTCAATTAAGAATCTGGAGATGGTAGATACATCAACTGGGTCCCTAAATGCAATTACACCTATCCCTGAAAGGCAGGGGCAAGGGATTTTAGGCAGAGATGCACAGAGAAGATGACGTGAAAATGGGGCAGGGAGACATTTGAAGATGCTGGCCTTGAAGATTTGAATGCTGCAGCCACAAACCAGAGAAGAGCAGCAGCCACCAGCAGTTGGATGCGGCAGGGAACAGATTCACCTCTGTAGGAAGCGCAGCCCTGCTGACATTTTTATTTCAGCACTGTGATGCTAATTTCTGGCCTTGAGAAATGTATGAGGAGAAGTTTCAGTTTTTCAAGACACTAAATTTGTAGCCTTATGTTACAGCAGCCATAGGAAATTAATACAAAGCCTGAGGAGGTTAAGTGACTTGGCAAATGAAGAAACAGAAAATTAAAATGTCTATCTTTTTGCAGCGCTCTTTCCGCAATAGTTGGGCTGAAGGGATTTGTAAAGGGCTAAAGGTAAATGTGGGGATGAAAGGAGATAGAAGGCAAGAATATTAGAAAATTTCACTCCAGTTTTTCACAAACCCTGTGGCATGAACATTTGGCAGCTTTCAGGACCCCAGTTTCACAGGAAGGGAACGTGGTTTCTAGGCCACCGACCTGGCATCTGCATCTCCAGCCAAGGACATGAGTCAGCTCCCAGCAGCAAGCATCGCTGGCCAAGCCTGCTTGATGAGCCAGCTCTTTGAGTCTTTTTTCTTTCTGTCTTTTCCAAGCTTGCAGGAGGATCAGCATATTTTTTTTTCAACTAAAAAAAGAGTCTTGAGTTTGGCAGGCAAAATCTACAGAGATTAATGGCCCCTTTAAGCTGGGACCTAATTAATTGAATAAAATGATGAATGTGACTGAGAGTTCTGATTTGTTGCTCTCCATCTCATGGAGCACAGCCTCACGGAGGTAATCTTCATCAGGTCACCACTCCTCAGTGGTAGGTCTGCTGCCCTTGTGTTTTCCAACTCCTGGGGATAATAGGATGCATTCTATTAAAAAGCTCTGAATCAAAGAGGAGCCTCTGATTGGAATTCAGAGCTTCCTATTCCCAGAGGAGTTTCAGGAATAGGAAATCAGCAGATTGTCTCAGCAGTGACATGGTACATATCAATGGAGGACTAAATTTCAGACTCCTCAAATTGCCATATGTCCTTTTACACAGGATTCAGATACATCAGTCTTGGTCACTTTCCTTTTCACTGTGACAAAACACCCAACATCCACAATTTAAAGAAGAGATTAATTTCAAGACACATTTTAGAAATTTCAGCCCCTTCATGGTCTTCAGCAGGGTTGAAGGGTTTCAGTGGAGGAAAGTTGCTCACCTCATAGCACCCAGGAAGTAGAGAACACAGAGTGATACTGTATGCCTTCCAGATCACACTCCCAGTAATCTATTGGCTCCTACAAGGCTTCCCCTCTCAACACCAAGCCAGCTATAGAGCCCCACAATCGAGTCACCTTTATCTGAGTGCAGGAGAATTTGGAAGAACATCGCAATATAAACTATAGTGATATCTAAAGGCAAAGGAGCACTACACAGGTTGCAGGGGACCTACCTTATGTCTTGACTTCTCAAAACTGATATGGCATTTCACTTGATACTCTAGTATTTCATTTTTTGTACCTGTAAAGTGGTAAAACTTTAACGTTCTTCCAGAGTCTAGTATCTGGGATTCTGCATCCAAATAATTAACATAATCAGGACTCAGATACCCAGACAGGGGCACACATTCACACTCCTGACTACATCCATGGCCCAATAGGCAGAAAGTGGATAGGGGTTAGGTATTCTCAGTGCATGACTGGAGCATGCTGACAGCGTCCTCTGTCTTATGGATAGCTGTGTTATAAATCTCACCAATGTGAATTTATCAGTTACTTCTCAGCGGAGCTTGGTTGCACACGAATCATCAATTTATTAATTGTAGAAGTATTTATCTGCTCTCCAGAAAGAGAGAAAAGATGCCAGTATTAAGTGAAACATGGACTATACAGATATGAAGAACTTCCATCTATAAGGCCTTCTTTTCTTAAAAAACAAAATTCTAAATTCTGTAGTCCCTTCCCTAGATAGTATAAAGGAAATACAGTGTAAAGACAATCACATGTGATCAAAAGCCAAATGAAAATATGATTTTAAATTCCAAACCTTTCACTTCACGAAGTCAACAAATGAGGTTGTGTTTGCTGAGGGAGGCCTCATAGCTATTCCAGAAGAGGATGTGGAAAATATTCTTGGCTTGAGCCTGGATCTTCTGTGTACTAGGAGTGACAATGAGCAAATCAAATTTTCTCTGATTTAGTTTCCTTCTTTACAATGTGTGGATAATACTGACATCCTGACAGTGTTGTCAGGATTCAAAGAAGATAATACATGTAATAAACTTTCTGTAAAATCAAGAAGAGCTGAGCTCTCAGTAACCTGTAGCTGATTTTGCTAAAGGCTGAAGGCATCCTGGACGATGTATACACATGGAGTATATAAGTGACCATTTCAAGTAGTTTGACTAACAAAGGAAGAGGAAAGAAAAAAGAGAGAGGGATATGTCAAGATAGATACTTACTTTCCTGTTTCAAACTTATGACTTCCGTTGCACTTATAATGAACGAAACAAGGTCACCAAAGATTAAAAATGGGTAAGATTTAGTAAGTTTAAGAAAATGGGCAGCTCTTTCATGGCAGAGGTAAGCAAGAGGGAGGCAGAAGTACAAAGAGAAGGATGGAAGCAGCATGTGTTGAGGCAGCTAAATAATTTATCAATGAATTATCTGCTTGATGAAGTTAGAACCTTAATGATTTGATTATTTTACCAAAGCCCATCAGCAACCAAGTATTCAGCACAATGAGCTTTTTGGGGAGCATTTGAGACTCCATCCATAAAAGCACTTGCCTCAAAACTTACCATTCCTCAGTCTTTCCCATCTCAGTTAATGGCATCCATAGTCATGCACTTGCTCAGATCATAATGTCTAGAAACTTGTCTTTCACTCTCTTCTCCCTATTCTGCATTCACAGACCATCAGCCAATTCTGTTATAATAGCCTTTGAAATGTTTTCTAAATCCAATCACTTTCGTTATGCAGGTCTAAGCATTAGAGAACTTTGTCTGTAAGAAGTCACACTTGATCCCTGGGCTACCATTTGCCAATCTTGGACTAGTCTAACCCTTCTGTATATCTCTTATATATTATTTGTGTAATTTTCCTTGTTCTTCTCCTAATCCCCTATAGGCCATTATTTCTATCATTACTCTTTTGAAACAAAACTCAAATCATTGTTTAAAATCCTACAATGGCTTCCTGTTAAAATTGAATGAACCAAGCTTCTGGCCTTCCTGTGACCTGGCCTTCCTGTCCACTTCCACCCCATTTCTTTCTTTTCTCCCTTCTTCTAATCCCTCTGTTCACACTGTCCATTTTTCTGTTCTTTGAGCTCCTGAAACTTTTTTTCTTTTACTCAGTGCTCAGCTCTTATAGCTTGTTATGCTTGAAATGACCTTGCCTGGGCCAAGTCCTTCTTCTCACTTCTGCCACTGCCACCTCCTTGGAAAATCTTTTCTGAGTCACCCCTAGAAACCCTGCTTTGTACCTATTACTCCTCCCAAGCTCTCTGTGTCCTTTACCCTATTTATTTCACAGCACTCACAATAGTCAGATGTAATTTCATGAATCTTTTGCTTTACAATGTAAAGTCTCCTCCACATCTGTCAAGTCTATGAGATAAGAGGCTTTTTTTTCATTTGTTGATGTATCTATAGTGCCTATAACAGGCCTGTATGACGATTAAAGCATATTTTTTAAAAGAAGAATGATTGAATGAATTAGTAAGATTAAATGATTTTAGGATGGCATTCAATGCCAAAGGCCTCTTTCTATCCTATTATCATTCTTCCACATTTGTGTCAACAAATTTTTGAAAACCATTTTAAAGATTTATACAGCAACATTGAACATTGTGAAGTTTTACTCAGGAAAACTAATCCATATTAATAATTTACATGTCTAATTAAGCATTTGCCTTCCCAGAAGCATCATTATCATATCTTAACTCAGTTAAGAAGCATGTCTAACTTGGACATGATCAAACGCAGAGGCAAGTGAAAGTAGGAGCTGGGCATTTTGGGTTGTTTTGGTTTGGTTTTATGAACCATTGAAGATATTCAAAATCAAGACAGCAGTGCCAGAATAGTAGGATTGCAACCTTAGACAAATTACTGAAACTCTCTTACAATCTGCTATATCATTTATAAATGAACCAAAGGCAAGAAGACTCTAAAAAAGTGAGCTCAAAAATACTTTCAGACTTAGTTATTGTTAATAACACGTTATCTTTGAAAAAAGTTCTGTGCCAGACATATCCCTTACAAGATTTAATTTGTGTAGTCTCATAAAAAGAACAATCTTTTTAATATATCATCAGTCTGGGTCACATGTGAATTTTCATAGGAAACATCTATTAATAAGGGGCTGAGCAGAAGGAGTAAATGCAATGGCAGAAGACAGGGAGATTTTATAAGGAGAACAGCCTACAGGAATTTAGACCTTGTCCTAAATCCTGCTTCTGTCTTTTTCATGGCTGCACGACCTTGGAGAGAAGTGAT
>RJWM01035662.1:0-18752 GCA_004363535.1 Dasyprocta punctata
TGGAGGCCAGAGAGAATGGAACCATATCATTAGAGTACTATAGGGTGAGGTGGGGAGACTGCCAATCCTGAATTCTATACCTGCGAAAGGTAGCTTTTAAAAAAGCTAAAGTGAACTAAAAATATTCTCACATAAAGGGGAATTGAGAGACTTACACTGCAGATATATACTACAAGAAATGCTGAACACATTCTTTACTCTGAAACAGAATGATACTAGATGGCAATCTGCGACCTCAGGAAAGAAAGAAATGTCTCAGAAATGGTAAATATCTGGGTAAATGTAAAAGGCTTCTTTTTAACTTTTTTCTTTATTGTCTTTATTAATCAATAGTTATTTAAGGCACAAATAATATTGCCTTTCAGTTTATAATATATGTAACTGTAATAATGTACTTAATAGTTATAGATAACATTATCTTGTCAGTTTATAATGTATATAGATATAATAATATATTTCTCTGTTAAAGCATAAATTACAGGGTATACCTAGACTTAAAAGGTTGCAATATTTCTATATTCTAAATGAATTAGAACATTATTGTCTATAAACAGACTGCTAAAAGGCAAGGATGTATTTTATAATTCCAAGACATTCTAAAAAGCACTCAAACAAACAGCAACGACAACAAAGTTCAGGGAAGGAGACACAGAAAAACAAAAACAGGACACAACTAGAAAACACAAAGTGCAATGGTAGACCCAAGTTCATCATAACAATACATTAAGTATTAATAATCAAAATGCTCCAATTACAATGTAGAAATGGTCAGAATGGATTAAACCTAAAAGGATGAGTTACATCATATCCACCAAAAAAAACACCACTTTAAACATTAAAATTCATATAGATTGTAAGTAAATGAATGGAAAAAAGATGCACCACACAAATAGTACACATTAAAAGATCGGGGTATCTACATTAATATAGTTAAAAAATTAGACTTCATGCCAAAATGTATTACTTGGAAAACAGGACATTTAGCAATGATAAAAGGTCTGATTCACCAGGAAGGCACAAGAATCGTGCATGTGTATGCACCCAGTAACAAGGCTTCAAAATACATAAAGCATAAATAATTTTATAATCAGAATGAAAAAATTTTAATTGCTGATGCTCTTGTCTCAGCAACTGACAATATCAGCAAAGACATAGATGGTATGTTAGACGGTATTCACACAAAAGGAACAGATTTAATATAAAATATATATGTGATTATATAGGGAGACTTACAGGATTGGAAGCAGAGGAGGCCCAGTGGTCACCTGTGGACACAGAGCTGAAAGAATGCTAAATAGCCATCTGTGAACTGGAGGGCCAGAAGATCCAGTCAAGGTCTATGGCTCAAAGTTCACTGTAGAATCTGGGGCAAGTATGTGTAGGAGAACCTATGAACCTGCACTGGAAGGCTGAAGGAACTGGAGACAAATGTCTAAAGGCAAAAGTGAACACCACAGCTCTCCTGAAGCAAAAAGGGTAAACCTCCTACTTACTCTTTTTTATTTCAGAAGTTGGTTGATGCCTCTCATATCCCAGTGAGTCTTCCTTCCTTAGTGTGCAACCTACATGTCAATCATCCAAAGACACACCCAGAACTTTATAAATGTGCCAGATAGTTCTTACTCTAGTTGACATATCACAATTACCTGTCACAGATGATTTGAGTTTACTTTATATTACCAACCAATATTTCTAAAACAATACAGTAAGAGATATATTCTTTTCAATGTACATGACAAATTCATCAGGATGTATCATATTAAGAGCTATAAAAGGAATCTTGATAAATTTAAAATATTAAAAATATACAGAAAATGTCCTCTGACCATGACATTAAATTAGAAATCCAAAAGAATCAGATATTCAAGGTGCCAAAACACTTGAAAATCAAAAACTCCAAGTATAAGTAACCAGTGTCAAAGAAGAAATCAAAAAGGAATTAGAAAATATTTTAATTTAATTTGATAAAAATGCAACTTACCAAAATTTACAGGGTGAATTAAAGCAGGGCTCTGAGAGAAAAAATACAGTTTTAAATGCTAAAAGAATAAAGATCTAAAATCAATAATCTGAGTAACCGCCTTAAAAAGTACCAAAAGAATGGGATATAAAATCAGTATTTAAAAAGCAATAGATTTTCTATAAAATAATAATGGACTTGCTGAAAAATAATCAGAAAAACAATCCCATTCACAGTACATTAAAAAGAAAACCCTAGGAATCAACCTAACCAAGGAAGTAAAAGACTCCTACAATGAAAATTACAAAACACTGAAGAAAGAAATTGAAGAAGATACTAGAAGATGGAAAGATCTTCCATGTTCATGGGTAGAAAGATTAATATTGCTGATATATTAATGGCCATATTGCTGAAAGAAATCTACAGATTCAATGCAAACAATATCAGGATTCCAATAACATTCTTCTAGGTCTAGGAAAAAAGAATCCTAAAATTGCAAGCACGAAAGACCCACTACGGAAAAAGGAATTCAAAGCAAAAAGAGCAATGCTGGAAAGACCACAGTACTTGATATAAAAGTATGATACAAAGTCATAGCAACAAAAACAGCATGGTATGGCACAAAAATAAATACATAGACCAAAGGACTAGAGTAGAGGACACAGAAACAAATGCACATGACCATAGTCATCTGATTCTTGACAAAGGAACCAGAAGACATGTACTGGAAATAAAGACAGCCTCTTCGACAAAGGGTTCTGGGAAAACTGGATATCTATATCCAGTAAAAGATTGAAACTAGATCCCTAGCTCTCACCTTATACAAAAAAGAAAGATTTGAGGCCTGAAACACTGAAACACCAAGAAGAAAACATAAGGGAAACACTTGAAGTCATAGGCTTCCAGAATGGGACTTCAATAAGAAGGAAATAATAAGAATCAATAAATGGGACTATATCATATTAAAAACCTTCTGCACAACAAAGAAAACAATGAACAGAGTAAAGAAACAGCCACAGAATGGGATAAAAATCTTTGCCAGTTACTTTTTTGACAAAGGATTAATGTCAAATACATAAAAAACTCAGAAAACTTAAAATCAAAAAGAAAAAGGTTCAATGAATAGATAAGCAAATGAATTAATGAACATTTCTCAGAAGAAATAAAAATGGCCAACAAGCTTATGGAAAGAGATTGTTCAACATCTTTAGCCATTGGAGAAGTATACTGAGATTCTATCTCATTCCAGTCAGGAAGACTATCCTCAAGAACACAAAAAGCAATTTAATATATAGAGTTACCTACATACCCACGTTAACTGCAGTATGCCCATCAATGGACAAACGGATGAAAAATGTAGTATATATACATATTGTAATGCCACTCAGCCCTAAAGAAGAATGAAATTATGTCATTTGCATGAAAATTGGTGGAAGGAATCATTGTGTTACATGAAATAAACCAAAATAAATCAGGCTCACATGTGTAAATATCATATTGTCACCCTAGTGTGAGAAGCTAAAAAAATTATATATATATATGTATTAGTTAAGATAATTATACTACTAATTTCTCTTAGTTCATTGAAAAGAAAAGTTTGTACTAGTACTGTCTGAACAATTAAATGCAGATATCTTGTACTCTAACTAATTTAAAGATAACAATATGCAACGTATTAACCATTGTTACCCTCTAATTAACATGTTTTGAAGTTTTATTTTATTTTTTCTCTTTAAAAAAATTTTTTTTCGGCACCAGGGATTGAACTCACAACTTCGCACCTGCCAGACAGGCGCTTAAGCCATTGAGCCAAACTCCCGGCCCTTAAAATAAAATTTTTTAAAAAAGTAATATACCAGATTCAGATGTAAAAGTACCACATTTTTCCTAACATGTAGAATAAAAAAAAGATAAAATAAAAGATACAAGAAAGTAAGAGGAAGACAATTATTAAACAAAAAGAATGGAATAAGGAGGATGTGAGGTGCATATGCACAAATAATATATATTTATAAACTATAAAAAGAAAAGCAAAATTAAACTTATAGTAAGTAAAAGGAAAAAGGAAAAACTGATGAAAAATCAATGAAAAAAAATTAAATCAGAGTTTGTTCTTTGGAAGATTTAGTAAAGTAAAGTTGCTAGGCTGATCTTATGGTTTATATCTAGATGCCCCCCAAGAGCCTCATGCACTCAGAAGTGGAGCTGCAGGACAGCAATTAGACTATGGGGCTAATAGTAGACTTACTGTTAGAAGGTGAGGTCTGGTCAGAAGAGGCCAGTCACTATGGGTGTGATCTAGGAGGGTCTATCGCCCTTCCCAAGTCCTCCCTTTCTACTCCCTCTCTCTGCTTCCCCACCACCATGCCCTAAGCAGTGCTCCTCCACAATGCTCCCTGCCATGTTGTCCTCCCTCAGCATCAGAAATTATGGACCAAAATGAGAGCCAAAATAATCCTCTCCTCCTTTAAATTGCAATGTTGGGTCTGTGTCTCAGGAACTAGAAAGTGACCAAGAAAGCTGACCCAGAATTAAAGAAAATAAAACTATCAGTATCAGAAGAACCAAAAAAGGGAGATCTTAACAGTGTTAAAAATAAAGGAAATATTAGAAACCACTTTGTGTCAAAAGCTTTGAAAATTTAGGTGAAATAAACAAGTACCTAAAAGATATAAATTGCTAAAATTAACACAAGAAACACTGAAAAACCACATAGCTTCTTATCCATTAAAGAAATTAAATTTCCAATTAAAAACGTAGTATGACTTTCCAGTCTGAGGGATGGAGTGGCCCTGCCGTGTCCACTGTCTGCCTCTTACAACTTGCAGCTCAGGGAATGTGCACAGTTTGGGTTGCTGGAGACTGTGGAAATCAAATGAAATATTTAGTACTGAAAACAAGATGCACCCTTCCCATGAGTCAGCGGTATTTGTAGGCCAGGATGAGAAACAGGAAGCACCCTTCCTGTGAGCCAGCCAGCACTCAGGGTGGGATATAAAAAGAACCAAACCCCATACTCCCATAAGCAACCAGCTGATTCAGAGGAACGCAGACTAAGCTGATAGCAACTGAGGTACAAAAATAACTTAATGTTTATATTGTTTGATCGACTTTGCAGGCCTACATCTGGTAGTCTGAGCATCTATTCAGAGGATAACAATATGCAATATAGCAACTATGGGGGGTTTTCTTCAGCCTTATTTTTGAAATTCAATATTGTTCTCACTTTTGTTTTGCTCCATCTTATTGTTTTGTTCTATTCAATGTTTTGTTTTGATTGGTTTTATTTTGTTCTGTTTTGTTTGATTTTATTATGTCTGATGGTATGGGCAGCAATTTTGAAGACAGGAAGATGCTTTATGATAGCATTGGTTGATATCCTATTATCCTGCTTTGAAGTTCTGTATCACTTTCACTGTTTTGTTTTGATTGGCTTTATTCTGCTTCATTTTGTTTGGTTTTATTCTCTTTAAAATGAAATAAATAAATAAATACCTACTGTGAGCAGTTGTTTAATACATACAGATCCAAGATTTATTAGACACACATATACATGCATGCAAATGTTTGTACATATGTACACATCTGTGAGAATTCTCTGACCTCAAGCCCTCAAGTGTTCCCTTAATGTCCGTCTCTGAAGCTGTCCTTGATCACTCGGGCCCACAAAGATGGGTCCCTCCACTCATACATATTGCGCTCATTACCTCTTCACAGCCTTGTGTCTTCTCTTTTAAAAAGGATTATCTATTCTAACTAATGGACAGGGACTTCTCTTTGCTTGAATCTTCCTCTGAGCCTACGAGGAGGCATTTAAAAAATACTTAGCGGTTGCATAGAAAACCAGAATTTTGCGTTGTTAATCAGCCAGATAACTAAAGAGCACATTATTCTACACTCAGTGAATATTCTGAGACAGGCTCTGATAGATAAAAAGGAGTGATTGTCATTTTAATGCTTGCTTGAAGAGTTCCTGTATTGGAGACCTTATAGTTCAGCAACAAGGCTAAGTGGGAGAGCTTCTACTCTCAGAATTAAAGCCGGTTTTCACAGCCTGAGATAATGGAAAGAACAGGAACATTGTTACCTTTCTATGAGATTCTAGAATGCTGCTGTTATATCTGTGACAGAGTAGGGGAAATTCTAGGTCAGGGTTGAGGTTGAGTTCAGCAGAAATGTGACCCTGACTTTCATTCCATTCCAATGTAGTGGCAATTAAATTTCAACATAAGTTTTGAATGTCACCTTCAAAACTCAAGCTAAAAATTTAATTGTCATTCTAATAGTATTAAGAGATGGGGACTTTAAGAAGTAATCAGGCTATGAGGACTCAACCCTAACCCTCATGGATGGATTAGTGTTGCTATTGAAATAGCTGATTTATCATTGCAGACATGACTTTTGTTATAAAAGCATGCTTTCTCTTGTTCTTGTTCTTTTTATCTCTCTTCCTTTCTTACCCCTCCCCTATGTTACAATGTAGCAAGAGGACCCTCACCAGATGCTGGCAGCATACTCTTGGACTTTTCAGCTTCCAGAACTGTGAGAAGTAAAATTCTTTCTTTTAGAAGTTGCTCAGTCTGTGATATTTTGTTACAACAGCAAAAAATAGACCAAGAGATTTCCAATCACCTCTTGTATCTCCAAGATTATTCCTTTCATGCATCCTCGATGATTGGTGTTATAGTTTGGATCAGGATTACCCCCCAAAGGCCCATGTGTTAAAGGTTTGATTCCAGCCTGGGGTGCTATGGGAGGAGTGGAAGGAAGTTAGGTGATAGAGGATGTACCCTTGAATGGAATATTGGGACTCTGTCCCCTTTCTGCCTCCTTTCTTTGCTTCCTTGCCATCATGAGATGAACATACTTTTCCACCACGTACTCACTATGAGGAACCTGCTTCTACAGGCCCAAAACAACAGAGCCAAGTGATCATGGACTGAAACCTCTGAAGCCATGAGACAAAATAAACTTTTCTTTTTTTAAGTTGATTATCTCAGGTATTTTGTTATAATGGTAGAAAGCTAGCTAACATAGAGTATGATATACTTCAGAGTTCCTATCTGACTTCTCTAAAAGGGAGGGAGAATTCTTAATTCTAGAAAATAAGAAACCAAGGAGCATAGTCTTCAGAGAACTAGAATTAGAGAAAGGGAAAAAGATGATGAATCCTGGAGAATCCTGAGGATACATAAAGAGGCCTTTCGCTGTGCATGACCAGAAATCTCATCAGTGGCTCAACATGGACAGGGAGTTTGAATAATTCTAACTACAATAGGACACTCAGTTGCTGAGAATTGTGCCAAAACCCTCTTCTCTCAAGAAAACAAGGTCAGATTCTCTGAATTTGTGAATGCTTCCTTTCTCACTTCTCAGCATGAAGAAAATTGCTTATAGATTTCAAAAATACTACTGTTATCACCTCAGTTAGCAATTATATGCATTGTCCAATGTCCATCTTCTCTCAAGGGAACAGTCCCAAAACATGTTGTCTTCATGTTTCTATGCTTCTATGGGAAAGAAAACATGAAACGTGGGGACTCCAGAGTTGGGACCTTTATCTCATGACAGGATATAGATGGCTCAAACAGGCAAAGAAGTGAGAAAACTCATGTATCATATCTTACAGAATATACAAAAATCAGTAGGAAAGACTTGTTTGATTATATCATAAACTGGAACAAACTTAGGTGAAAAGCAATGAGATTCACAGAAACAATTTAGGCAAGATCCCTCTTAACGCACACTGGAAAAAAAAAAGAGGGTCAAATGAAGTAATACTGATATGAATCTATTTTTCAGACTTTTCATTTGAACAACAGTATTCTCTGTTTTAGGTCACAAAAAATAAAAGTGAAATATCTGTCCCTACGGAGCTAAACATGGAGATCCAAAAATCTTTTTGTCCTATACAACCCCTCTGTGTCATCAAACTGATGTGGTCCAGCCAGTAGGGTTGCTCCAAGCAACTGATAACCAAGAGTTTTTCAAGAGCAATGAGGAGCCCTTCCAGACAGCTTGCTTGGATGATATCATTGAGTTTATTTTCACAAGCACCAAACTGTTTGTTGTAAACAGATTTCACATGTTCTTAGCTTTTCTGGGGTTTGTTTGTTAGTTATAAAGTCAGCACAGCCCACATCTGAACAAAGTAATGTGATACAATAAGACAAGAATGCATGAAGTTCATGCCAGTCATGTTTAGAACCAGGAAATTACAGAAACTCATGAGTACTCATTGTGAGTATGTAATGAGGCTGGCGTGTGTGTGTGTGTGTGTGTGTGTGTGTGTGTGAGAGAGAGAGAGAGAGAGAGAGAGAGTGTGTGTGTGTGTGTGTGTGTGTGTGTGTGTAGACAAATCTCAAGGGAGAACTCAGTAATTTTCTCATAAACCATGTTAAACGAATCAAATTCTTTTAAAAATTCACTGAAACAGATTTTTTTATCATTAGTTAGTGGATCACACTCTTCAGCTCTTTAAGTTTCACTGTGGTTAAAACTTTGTTTTCTTCTTTGAAATTTAACATGAATTTATTGTCCCTCTTCTGCACTAACTCCTAGCCCTTGCAATACAATTGAAATCATCTGGGAATTTTAGAGATTATTAATGCCTAATCTGGTGTATTGGTCAGCTTTCCTGTTGCTGGGGCACAATACTTAATACCCACAACTTAGAGGAGGAGAGATTTCATTTAACTCATGGTTTTGGGAGAATTCAGTCCAGCCTTGGTCGGTTCCAAGGAAGGAACATCACGAAAGAAGTGTGTGGTAGAGAAAACTGCTTAGTTCATGAAAGGGGGAAGCAAATGAGGGGAATACTGCCACAGAGGAAGGGGTGAGGGACAAGACAGACCCCAAGGCCATACATCCATGACCCAGCCAGTTATACCCCGAAGTGTGCTCTATCATTCCCTGGGGACAGATCCCAAGGCCAGTCAAATTGACACTCCATCCTAGCTGCCATATCCTACTTCCCAAAATCCTGATTTCATGGGTCTTAGAATGCAACCTAAGCATTAAATTTATTGAAAAGTTCCTCCACTCATTCTGATATCCAGCAAAGTTCAAAAACAAGAGCTCCTGTGCCCTTTTACTCAAGGTGTGGTCTGAGAACCTGAAAGTTTGTTCAGAAATACAAATTTCTAGGCAACATCCAGACCCATAGATTCATAGTCTCCAACTTAATAAAATGCCTAGATAATTCATATACACATTAAGCTCAAGAAGGATTGCTCTACTTTTCTGTACCCTTCTTCCATTCTTCTGAACAGTAGTTCTTAAATGTGGCTATGCATTAGAATCACCTGGAGAGAGACTTTCAGACACATTAGTGCCTGGGTCCTCTCTCCAGAGACCATGATTTAATTGGTTTTGAGCATGACTCAAACACAGTTTAAACACTTTTCTAAAGCTTTGCAGCGAATTTTAATATAAACTTGGGACTGAGATCCACTGCTATAGAAAGATATTTTTCTTGTTTTAATTTAATAGTATACCAGTGGTGGCAAACCAATGACATGTGTGTCACTGTGTTTTTGTTTTAAGACAAAAGATGAAAATATATGACCTGTTTTTTTCTAAACTAAAACCTCAGCATTCAGGTTTAATTGTACTGTTGGCACTTCATGATAAGTAAGTGGGTTTTGGGTTGCAGTTTGGCACTTGGTCTCTAAAAGGTTTGCCCTCACTGGTATGGTATAAAATGGTCATTTCCATTAAATATTTAGGTTCCTTGAGAGAGATAACAATCTAATCTATTTTTTTGTGTTGCTTATCAAACTTAAATGTGCAAAAGGGAGCCTTAAGTAGCTTATTCAAAATGCAGATTCCCAGTGTCTGACCTTTAGAGCTTCCTTTGATAAGTACAGAAAGGAGCACTAACCTCAATTTTGTAAGTCCTAGTTGCAGATCTGAGGTCTGTTGTCTTTGCATCACATTTTGAAAATAATCACTTTACTGTGACAAAAGAAGAATAGACTTTGGTGGCCATAAGGATAAAAAGAGCCCATGAAGTTCCAGAGGTCAGACTTAGAGGCAGCAGAAAGCAGTGACATATAGACTAAGGGTCTTAGTTACTTTTCTCATTGCTGGGGCAAAATACCTAACACCTGAAATTAGAGGGAGTAAGATTTATTTAGCTCGCAGCCTCTAAAGGTTTCAGTCCATAATCGACTGGTTCCAAGGCGGGGTTGCACATGGCAGAGGAGTAACATTTCAGGATAGCAGAAGACAGCAAAAGCAACAAGAAAGAGAGGGGCAGGGACAAGTCTTTTTCTGTCCTTTATATTGCATTCAACATATTCACCCTAGGGTGGATGTGGCAATCACACCCTTAATCCCAGCACTGGACTATGAAGCAGTCACACACTAGATTCAGTCACCTCTGAAAAGCCTGCCTCCCATGAGTGCATGAGGCTTTGGGGAGACATCTAGACACAAACCATAACACCAAGCAAGGTAGATCTCCAAAGGTTGCTAACAGACAGAAAGATGAGACTGCATGGGGTGTGGTGCAATTCTTAGGAGAAAGCCGTAAAAATCAAATTCTACCCAGCCCAGACTACCTTCTGTCTGATCAGCTCCAAACTGCCCAAGAAAAAGCAACATGCTTTACCAGGGTGAGAGATGGGGACGGGGAGGAAGGGGGCTATTTTAGGCTTTGAATTGTTGCTTCCCAGGGATACTGACACTGTTCTCCCTTCCTGCCCTGTTGGATTAAGAATATTGTACTTTCTATGGGTTTAGACAAGTATAAAATAACAAGTATCCACCTTTGCAATATTGTTAAAAGAAAAAGTATGGGCCATTGCTTGGGACTAAGCATTCACACTTAGATCTCAGCACACTATGCTAAAAATCAGAATGGAACTATTCATGCTAACATTCCACATTACCAGGCTGAAACTAAGCTACTTATCTGACCTTTGAGAAATCAGGAATAGAAAGACAATTGCCAAATTTCCCAAACAGACCAGTTTCAATTAGCATGATAAGTTCTCCCTTCCTTAATCTTTACACAAAAAAAGTAGTAACCTGAAGTAACCTGATGCTAACCAGTAAGTTATTTTTCTATTATTCTGCCTCCCACGTCCTATTTTGCAGGGAAGGTAATTTTAAAATGAATAATCCTTTCCTTTCTTCCTTAAAGATTATATGCATATATAAATGTATTTATGTATATGTATGCAAGATAGATAACTATACTACTAATCTCTGTTAGTTCATCAAAAAGAACAGTTTGTGCTGTCATTGTCTTATTGTCTGATCATTTTTTATATCTAGATTTTGTAACCTGAGCACTACTTCTAAGATAACATATTCAATATATTAACTACTGTTAATTTCCTACTTTTTTAAAAATTCTGTATTATTTGTATCCTTTGTTCTGTTTTGCTTTTTAACATAAAATAAAATAAAATGAGCAATCCATTTTTGGCTTTGGTTTCTGCTTTCTTCAGTCCTTTTCTGTCTGTAAAACTAACCTCCTAACAGGCGTGGTGGCACATACCTATATAATCTCATCATTCTTGGAGACTGAGGCAGGAAGACTGAAAGTCTGAGCACAGACTGGGCAACAGTGAATTAGGGAAAACCTGTCTCAAAATCAAAAACTTTATAAAGGAAGGGGAAGGTGACTGGGGATGTAGTACAGTGCAAAGGCCTAGGTTTAATCCCTAGTAGTATAAAAAAGTAAAACCAAATAAAATCATTAAACTTGATAAGTGGTGTAATCAACTGATTAGATCATAATTTGATGGCACATTGAGAGGTGATGGAAACAGGAAGTATCTTGGTGACCTGATGGACAATATCTGGTCCTTAGCTCTAAACTTGTAGGCTCTTTTGCTCTCTTTCTCTTTCCTGGCTTCCCTAAGGTGGGCAGATTTCCTCTACCATATCTATCCTCTGAGATGTCTCTGCTTCACACAGGCTGAAAAGCAAAGGAGTCACCTGACTATGGACTGAAACCCCTGAAACCAAGAGCCAAAATAAATCTTTCCTCCTTTAATTCACTTTTCTCAGGTTTTTGGTTACAACAAGGCAAAGCTAACATGATGATTGATCAAATTATAATTTCCTGCAGAACTCTGTAATAAGTAAAACAATGAGACCCAGACTCTACTCTCTGGCATTTGGAGAAGAACCAGTATTTTTTTCCCTAACAAATTCATTCATAAGTGATTTGATCTCATACAATAAGGGTTTACTATCTAAAGACAGGTTTAAGGCTCATTGAATCCCTAGTTGTCATTTTCTGTCATTATTGGTAAGAAAATGCCTAGGAAGTGGGAAAAGCAGCTGCTTAAAATTGTGTCTGTCTATATTCAAAGCCCAGTATGTAATCACTCTATATAGTTCCCTTTTATTAGTAACTATTACCCTCTTTGCTTATTATCAAAATAAACAAAAACAAACTTTTTGTAAGGTGACCCTCAGGAATGTTAAAATCAGACTTCCATTACTTGCAACAGTGTTAGATTACAGAATGAAAGGTTCTTTTCCCTAAGAGTCAAATTATAACTAGGAAGGTGGAAAGATATTTTCGTTCAAGAGTTCACATGACCTCACAATTCACATGATCCTAATTTACCTCTTCCCTTATGAAGTAATACTTTTAATGATGAACTGGCGTACCATCCTAAGCCCCTGTCCTTCCCACCTGAGCCTTGCCTTTTTCTCTATCCTTACAGTGTACCTTTCTGTAGATGGAGACTCCATTTTGTTCCACAGTTTCCTCTGTAAAGAGCACACAGGCAGATGCGATGTCCTTTATATATCTTCTTTACTTCTTTCTCTCTGCATTTTTTTTTTTTTTTGAGACAGAGGCTCACTATGTAGTCCAGGCTGGTCTCAAACTGATGATACTCCTGCCTCATCTCCCAAGTGCTGGGTTTACCGGAGTGCACTACCTTGCCCAGGTCATGTTCCTTATTTTAACTCTGATCAAATTCAGTCCCACATCTTCCCCTGCCCCCCTGTTTAGTAATATTTCTTGGCTCTGCATTCTACTGCATGTGCTCTGACAGCCTGAAACATCTCCCTGTGTGGTGTTCTGTGTTCCTCTCTACTCAGGTTACCTCTGATCTAACGATGACAAGAGAGGACCTTCTCCTTCACTCTTAGTCTGGAGTTCTATCTGCAAGTTTTGCAGTTATGACTTCAGATCAGACACTCCATTGCACTTGCTGTCCCCACAGGTGTTTTCAGGTGCCTGGGGCTGACATTTGGTGGGGATTTGCACCCAGTATAGGACAGCAAGATGACATTAGCAGAGCCTGGTAAATGGCCCATAATTGTCTGGAACACTTAAGAAAATGAAACCCCAGCAAGTTTCTGATTTTCCTCCTTAATTAGCTTCCTCTATTCCTTTAGGCATTTGTTCCCTTTGCAGGACCCTACTCCATAAATCATCCTATGTCCAGGCTGGCTCACAGGTGTTAAGTAAATACCATAAGCAATCACCCTCACAGTTTCAGAGGATTTTTTTGCAGTCCATGCAGGGGCTTGGTCTGACAACTTCTGCCAATGCTAAGGGGGTGCTTGCATCATACTTTTTGTCTGGGGAACAAGATTTCAGCAGCATGGCTCTTCTTGCTGTCAGAGCACTCTAAGAACTTCCATAAATGTGCATTTATTCCTGTCATGTGTCAGAAGGTCTTCAGGTGTTTATTTTATCATGTTAAAGGACTTCCTGTCCCGTGATCTTAAGGTGTTCTGTAATGAAGAGGTCGAATCAAGTACACTGTTAGCTAAATCATTAATCCCAATTTTGAAACAAAAATTGAAAACAACTCAAAATTCCTGATCAAATGGAGCCAATGTTAATTTTAGAGATAAATGTCATAAAACTATCACACTAAATTTAAAGTTCCACATAATGAGGGGGAAAAAAAGCACAGATCTGGTCATCCGTAGGCTCTTTTTATTTCTGTCCCAACAGCCTCTCCTTCCCTTGAACCTTAATGGTTCCAAGGCTGTGGTCACTCCATTAACTGTTTTAAAGAAAAAAGATGTGAAAAGTCAACTGGAGAACTGGAGAGAGAACAGAAACCTACTTCTTTCTCTGTATTAGGAAACCTGAATCTTTATTTCTGTGGCTGAGTTATGCTTCTGGTTAAAACACCGCTAGCCAAATTTCTGTTGGATAAGGTAACACAGAGTGCTGCTGCTGAGACATTAATCAGTGTTCCTCATGTTGGATGAGACTAGAAATTCATTATTCAGTTATTTGTTCATTCATTCAGCATGTACTGGAGTTAAGATAAACACACTTTATTATTTAAACAGGGACAATTTAGAAAGCGAAGGGAGCACTTTATTAATCCCACCAAGACAATGAACTCATACTAGTACTATTGTAAACAAACCAGGATGTATAATTACCCTAATTAGTGTGCATGTTCTGTATGCCTCGAACTGCACTGTCTTGTGGCAACAGAAAATGCCTGTAAACTGGGGAGGAGAGATGCTCTTCAAATCACTAGTAACTCTCACACACTCTCAAAATACTGAAAAGTTTTGTGAGCTTTTTTGTTTTTTCAAGTGAAATAAAAACATACATTTGAGTCATTCAACTAGTGATTTTTCTGGCCTTGCAAATGTTCTCTACCTAAACACAGACAATAGGTTTAATTCTTCTTTTTTTTTTCTTTTTTTTTTTTCCTGGTACTGGGAATCAAACTCATGATCTTGCACTAGCCAAGCAGATGCTTATGCCACTGAGCTAAGTTCCCAGCCCAATAAGTTGAATTTTTAAGAGACAATTCTGTATTTATTGGCATTGATAGATGATAAGTAGGCCATTGAGCCTAAAATCATTCTCCCAAAATGAGGAAATCATTCTCACCATCCAAGGAAACAGCACACAACATAGTGGAAATCTAATTTAAAATTTTTGTGTGTGTATTTTAATCAATAAAATATAGCAAAAAGCTTCCTTCTCACTTTTTTAAATTAGGAAATAGACATATACCTCCAAAGTATTTTCTCTTAATAACAAACTTTGAATCATAAACCAAATTGTGGGAAAACTTGCCCCTATGATGTCAAAGTGGTGAATGCGTGGTAACTTTGCATAGGGAGAGCTACACCAGGGGGAAAGGGCATGGTTCTAGCAACCCCATGGGACTAACCTCCAAATTTTCCAGTTTCAATCCTTCCAGTCCAACCCACCCTCTGAGATCACTCCATTTCATTCAGCCTCTCCATGTACTTGAGTCTGAACGAATAACAGTTTCAGCTTCCACCCTTTCAAATATCAGATGTTCTCATTCCTTTCAAATATCAGATGTAGATGTCCCCATGGCCAGCAATAAAGCCAAAGAATGACTGAAAACTCTATTTAGCTCTGGGAAACAGGCCACATAATGAGGAAGAGGGTGGGAACTTCCCTAAGTGTCCACAATGAAGTCACTTTTGGTTCTGTTCTGATTACATAAATGGCCTGGGTGATTGAATTCTGAGTGTGAATATGGTTACGAATTTTGTGACCTTGGGCAATGCTATGACCTGATTTGTTCTCCCCATTATCAAAATTTGTATGTTGAAGTCCCAAGATTCATGTGATCATATTGAAAGATAAGACCTTTAAATTGTCAATTTAATCCATCTATAAGATCCTAACCCATTTATAAGAAGAAATTTGGACACATACAAGCAGTCTCACAGAAAAAAGGCCACATGAGGATACAATGAGAACGCAGCCATCTGCAAGCCAAGAAGAGAGGTCTCAGGAGGAACCAAACTTTCTGACACTTTGATATTGGACTTCTTGTTTTGTTGTTGTTGGTTTTGGATACCAGGGATCAAACTCACAACCTCACACTTGCCAGGCAGGCACTCGTGCCGCTGAGCTAAATATCCCCAGCCCCTGGATTTCTATTCTTGAGAGCTATGAGAAAATGAATTTCCATTCTTTCAGCCACATATCCTATAGTACTTTGCTATGACAGCCCTAGCAAACCAAAAGGGCAGTTAAATGTGGCACAAAATATGCCCCAGTGATACCCCAAGATGAAGTAAAATGAAAAAGAAAACTTAGTCTTATTTTGCAACTAAGGGTACTGATGATTCAAAATTGTATTGCACAGAATATATTTATCTATTTACCATGCACGAGAGAAGCTAGCATGTTTTCCTGAGTTTTATATCTTTGTTAAGGAGTTCACTGATGAATAGGGTTCCATGGCATTAGAGCCATTCTGAGATTTGGCACTTTCCTGTTGAAACTCAGGATACAGTGAACTGCCATTAGGCTGGCTGTATCAAATTGAACCTGCCAAATTTTAATGCTTGAAGCACAGAATTTTAATATTGTGTGATGCTCCAAAAGCAGAAAGAAAGAAACCTGTAAATCACATCTCTGTTTGTGTCATTTTTTAACTCTTCTTTCCCACATTCAATTTGCTACCAAGTCCCATAGAAATAGCCCTTGCATCTTCTTCCCTCATCACTACTGACTGCCACTGGCTTATAATCGAACCCGTGTAACCTCTGGCCCACTGTTATAAGCCGATGGGACTTTCAGAGGGAATACAGTATTGTGTAACACTTAAGGAGTGCAGTTGGTTGCTTGAGTTTGAGCCTCATCTCTATCGCTTACAGCTCCGTCACTTATTAATTGTGTCCTCTCCCAACTTAAGCCTTCAATCTTCATGAAAAAAACAGAGGTCAAAATAGTACCTCCTACTGCTGTTGCAGAACTAAGAGAAATAACAGATAAACAACCTTTCACATCGTTCATGGCAACATATTCTAAAAATATTGGTATGGCATTATTGATCTTATAAAAATCTATTATCCTACAGAGTTTTATCATACTTTCTTCCTCATAATTCCACAAGCCACAATTTTCTCATGTTTACTCTGTTGTACTTTATGTTATAAAGTCACTGGGCATGTTGTTTGCACGTCTTCATCAAATATCACAGCTTTCTCCTACCCAAGACTGAGATGCTTAGTGAGGGAACCAAATACTCTTCAGTTGAAACACTCTATGGTAGATACCGGTAACTTTCTGTCACTGTAACAGAATATTTGGCATAATCAAATTGTAAAGAGAACAAGGTTGTTTTGGTTTACAGTTTTGGATGTTCCAGGACATAACTGGTTGGCCCCGTTGCTTCTGAGCCTTTGTCAAGGTTGTACATCATGGCAAAACGATGCGGCAGAGTAAAACCACTCACCTTGTGAGCCAGGGAATAAAGACAAAGAAGAAAGATCCTGGATCCCACAATTCCCTTCATGAACACACTCCTTACTATCTATGGGCCTCCTGCCTGGCTCCAGCTCTCAAACATTCCACAATTTCCAATAATGTCATGGGCAGGGGACCATGCTTTTAACATGTGAGCCTTCGGGAAACATTGAACAACTGACCTAAAGTACCGTCCTAACATTTCTCCAATTTCCCCATTATCATCCGCTCTCCCCATTCTCCCACGTTCTCAAGTTCGTTTTCTAAAGCACAGAGCTCCTCTTTACAGTTCTTCTGTGTCCTGTTCTGATTTGTGAGATAGACACTTCACAGGGCCCACAGTGCCTTTTGTTGAGCTGATTCTATCTCCACATTCTTCCTCCACCCATTAAGCCAGAACCGGGTCTACCACACAGCAAAATGCTCAGTAAATATTAGCTTTTGGAAAAGAAAGCATAAAAAAAATCCATGCTGCCTCAAAGGCTTCCTTCTCCTCCACCAGCAAAAGCCTGTTATCTTAGTTCTTAAGGCTGCTGTACAGAATTTGATGGTTTAAACAACTAAAACTTATGCTGTCATAGGTCTGGAGCCCAGAAATCTGAAATCAAGGGTTAACGGGGTTGTACTGCCTCCAAAACTGCTAGAGGAGAATCTGTCCTTAACTCTTTCAGCTTCTAGTGGCTCTTACTGTTCTTTGGTTTATAACTCTCTCCCTCCAATCTCTTCCTCTATCTTTTCAAAACCTCTTTCCCTGTGTTTCTTCTGTGTGTGAGTCTCAGATTTCTCCTTTCTTTCTTTTTTCTCTTATAATAACACCACCACCCATCAAACTTAGGACCTACCCTATGGACAGGATGATCCCCTGTGAAGATCCTTAACTTAGATATATCTGTAAAGTCCCTGTTTTCAAATAAAGTTACGGTCACAGGTACCTGGGGATAGGACTTATCTGACAAGAGTAAGGGAGGCCAAGGGGTCAGGAGAGACTAGAACACAGAGAAGTCTGAGAATGCTTGGGAAGGAAATGAGTTTTGCATTTTCATCTGACATAGTTCAGAGATCAAGGCTGCATGAGTGCTGAGCATGCCACCTGGCCACAGCCCTTGAGCCAGCCCAGGATAGCAAGGAAAGAGCCCAGAGCTCTTGTTTCAGATTCACTTGATAATGTTGATTGTTTTTGTCTTATGAAAGAATATTTATTACTATGAAAAATTCTAAAAAAGAAAACTCACATTTATTTTCATTTGGATCCAGAATGTCCTTCAAAGGCTGATTGTGTCGAAGGCTTGGTTGCCCACTGATATGCTTTTGGGAAGTGATTGATCACAAGGACTTAATTTTATCATCCTTGATAAATTCATCAGCCCTGAATAGGCTGTTGGGAGATGGGATCTAGCTGGAGGAAGTAGATCCCTAGGTGTGTGCCTTCAAGGGGGTGTGTCTTGCGCCCAAACCCTTCCTCGTATTCTCTCTCTCCCTCTCTCTAGCCCTCTTCTCCCTTTCTTCCTTCTCCCTTCCTCTCCTCCTTTCCCTCTTCCTCTCTTTCTCTTTCCTTTTCCCAGCTGCCGTGAGGTTAGCAGCTTTGCTCTCTCATGC
>RJWM01035663.1:0-18772 GCA_004363535.1 Dasyprocta punctata
CCCCTTTGAATCTCCACTCCTTCGAGCCCCACCCCTCTCAGTCTCCACCTCTTCTAAGCCCCTCCCCTCTCAAAGTCTCCACCTCTTCTAAGCCTCCACCCCTTCGGAGCCCCTCCTCTCCCTGAGGTTCCGCCCCTTTTCAAGCCCCTCCTCTCAGCCCCTTTCCTTTCAGAGACCCCTCCCTTTCTGAGCATCCTCTCTCTGCCCCTCTCAGCCCCCCCTTCAGAGTCCACCCTCCCTGCAGGCCTCCTCTGACCCCTCTGCTCCTCCCAGGGTGCCCTGCCCTCCACCTAACTGGGCTATAACCAGGAAAGCAGAGCGTTGGGCAGGCCGCGTTCTGAAGAAGAGCAGGAAAGGCCCCGGCCAGAGGCCGAGAGCCTGGACACCCCTGACCACCACCCCTGCTCCGGCCTAGATCCCGGCCAGCAAGGAGTTCAGGTCGGATAAGGAGCGCCAGTTAGTGATCGTGCAGGCGACCTTCGGGGGCACGCAGCTGGAGAAGGTGGTGCTGATCAGCCTGCAGAGCGGGTACCTCTTCATCCAGACGGACAAGACCATCTACACCCCGGGCTCTACGGGTAGGGTCGGGCTGGCTGGGGGTTGGGCTGGCTGCGGGGGCCTGCAGCGTGGAAAACGGGGCTCACTTGTGCTTCCTGCCTCTGCCGCCTCCTTACAGTCCTCTATCGGATCTTCACCGTGGATACCGACCTGCTGCCCGTGGGCCGGACCATCATCGTCAGCATCGAGGTACCAGGCAGGGTGTGGGAACAGAGAAACAGAGCAAGCGGCCCAGATTGGGGGGGGAGGGGTCCCTGGGACAGAGAGATCCAGACACAAACTCGGTGCAAGGGGTGCGGGCGGACAGAGACCAGAGGAGGCCACGGATTCTGGTTTCAGATAAATCCCTGGGTCATTTTATCTCCCTGAGCCTCAGTTTCCCGTCTGGAGTTTGGGATACTGTTAGATTAAAAATAATTCTATGTAGTGTAGTGTCTCCTGTACTCGCTAGGGGGCGGCGGTGAGCACGTTAGGGTACATCCCTCAGCCCTCTCCCGGGAAAAACCAATCACACCTGCTTCCATGGTCTCCCGGTCTCCCCTTCTCCCTTTCTCCTCTTTACTCTCTCTGTTCCAGCCCATCGGGCCTCTTGTATGCCTGTCATCCCAGCACTCTGGGAGGCTGAGGCAGGAGGAACACATTATCCACAGAACTCCTTAAAATACACCAGAAAACCAGGTTCAGTGAACTGGGATGTGCATTAGATGAAACAACACGAACTTGCTGTTCTTGGAGATCAGAAGTCAAATGCTGGCCATGACGTGGGCTTTGGTTTAATCAAATACTCAGGGCCCCGCAAAAAGCAGGTAGTCAATGCTACTAAGCAGCAAAGTTCAGAGATAGTGATACTAATGAGCTCCTGCTTATATGAACTAAGTCCCGAGCCAGTGAGATATATCCTTAGTATACTTAGACCTTAGTGTATCCTTTTTCTAGACATGAACATCAAGCACAGGGAGATTAAGTAACTTGACCAAGGTCACACGGCATGTGAGTGGCACACTGTGGGTTTGAAGCTAGGTAATCTATTTTTTTGCGGGGGAGGTACTGGAAATTGAACTCAGAACCTTGCCCTTGCCAGGCTGGCACTTGTGCTGCTGAGACATATCCCCGGCCCAAGGATTTGACTCAAATCCACATTCTTTTTTTTTTTTTTTTTGCGGCACTGGGGATCGAACTCACAGCCTCACACCTGCCAGACAGGTGCTTAAGCCACTGAGCCAAACTCCCAGGCCTAGTTTTTTGAGGTAGGGTTGCACTATGTAGCTCAGGCTGGCCTTTCAAATCCACATTCTTAATGGCAGCCTCTGTAGATGGCAGGAAAGGGGAGGGTCAGTGAGGACACCGAGGAGAGCCGGGGGTGTCTGAAAAGCCACCTCACCCACGTCCCTTTGTGTTTCCTTGCAGACCCCTGATGGTGTCCCCATCAAGAGGGACACCCTGTCTTCCAACAACCAGCACGGCATCTTACCCTTGTCCTGGAACATTCCAGAGTTGGTCAAGTAGGTCAGGCTGTCCGGGAGGGGTCCAGGCTCTCCCAGCCCAGGTGGGGGGGCGTGGGGCCCCTAAAGGCCTGGCCACACATTCACCCTCTCTTCCAGCATGGGGCAGTGGAAAATCCGGGCCTTCTATGAGAATGCACCCAAACAGGTCTTCTCAGCGGAGTTCGAGGTGAAGGAGTATGGTAAGCGGAGGGCCAGGGTGCGGGGGCCTTGCTATCAGCCCTGTACCCCTGCCTGAGGACACGGTCCCTCCCCCAGTGCTGCCCAGCTTCGAGGTCGTGGTGGAGCCTACAGAGAAGTTCTACTACATCGATGATCCGAATGGCCTGGAGGTCAACATTGTGGCCAGGTGAGGGCCAGGTGGAAGACCAGGTGAGGGCCAGGTGAGGAGCCAAGTAAGAGGCCAGGGGAGGCCTGGGGTCAAGTGCGAGTAGCCAGGAATAGGGCCAGGGCCTCTGGGTCTCCATCACAGTGAGTGGCCGTGGGAGAGACTTTCTTCCAGGAGTGGGAGCCCTGAAGCCCCTGTGCTGCACAGGTTCCTATACGGGAAGAACGTGGACGGAACAGCCTTTGTCATCTTTGGGGTCCAGGATGGTGACCAGAGGATCTCCCTGTCTCAGTCTCTCACCCGAGTTGTGGTATCTGACAGAGCCCCTTCCCCTGCACCCCCTTAGACCCCCAACACACACACACACCCGGCCCTGTCTCAGCCACATTCCCTCCCCAGATTGAGGACGGCAGCGGGGAGGCGGTGCTGAGCCGGCAGGTGCTGCTGGACGGGGTGCAGCCCTCCAGCCCCGAGGCCCTGGTGGGAAAGTCCCTGTATGTATCTGTCACTGTCATCCTGCACTCAGGTGAGGCCCCGCCCGGACTGTAGGTGGGGGCGGGGGAAGCCCAGTCCGTGGGGCAGGGGCAGAGCCTGGTCCCTCACCGTCTGTCCCCTCAGGCAGCGACATGGTGGAGGCAGAGCGTAGCGGGATCCCCATTGTGACCTCACCCTACCAGATCCACTTCACCAAGACGCCCAAGTACTTCAAACCTGCCATGCCCTTCGAAGTCATGGTGAGGCCCGCAGGGGTCCTGCAGCCCCACCTGTGGCCCCAGCCAGGTCTCTGAGTCGGCCTCACCCCTCCTGCCCCTCTGGACATGAACAGGTGTTGGTGACGAACCCCGATGGCTCTCCGGCTCCCCATGTCCCCGTGGTGACCCAGGGCTCCAACGTGCAATCTCTCACCCAAGCTGACGGCGTGGCCAGGCTGAGCGTCAACACACCCAACAGCCAGCAGCCTCTGAGGATCACGGTGCGTGTGCTGGGTTCCTCCCCCAACCCCGCGAGCCTGCCACCAAGGTGCAGTGCAGCGGCGTGCTAACGTTTAGGGGAAAGGGTCCCGCCATCCCCATGGGGGCTCCTGTCGCAGGCACGGAGAGGAATTCATGCATCGCATGGGCTGTGCTGCACGAGGGTTCTGCCTTCTCTGCACAGAGGGCCCGCACCTAGACACACGGGGCTCTTCCACTTGCACACCTGGGTCCTTGCACGTGCACCTCCGTGCACACCATCCACGGTGCTCGGCATGTGGATGAGTCTCCCGTGGCTGCTGTGACAAAAACCACAGCTTTTAGGGACTAAGGGCAAGAGTTGTCACTTAACAGTTCTGGAGGTCAGGAGTTCTACAATCCAGGTAGGGCTGGGTTCTTCCTTGGAGGCCCCCGAGAGAATCTGTGTTCCATAATTTTCAGCTTCTAGAGGGGCCTGCATCCCTTGGCTCAGGGTCCCTTGCTCCATCTCCAGATCTAGTCATGCAGCATCTGCAAGTCGATCTCCTTCTCTCTCTCTCCTTCTTGTTCTCCTTCTTGTCTCTTTTTTCATCTCTCTCCTTCTTTCTCCTTCTCCTCTCCATCCTCCTTCCCCTGTCCTCCCTCCCTTTCATTTCCCTGTCCCTTGTCCACTCCCTTTATACCCTCATGATGATGTTGGACCCACCCAGATAATCCAGGATGAATTCTCCATCACAAGATCCTTAATTTAATTCCATAGGTGAAGTCCCTTTTCATGCATTCCCAGGACTCAGGACTCAGCATGGGCATCTTTGGGGGACCAGCATGCATTTCTTCTCCCCTGTTCAGGTTCGAACAAATAAACCGGGCATTCTGGATGCTCGGCAGGCTACCAACACCATGGAGGCCTTGCCCTACACCACCATGTACAAGTCTAACAACTACCTTCACCTCTCCATGCCACGCACTGATCTCAAGCCTGGCGAGACCGTCAATGTCAACTTCCACCTGCGTGTGGATGCTAACCAGGAAGCTAAGATCCGCTACTATACCTACCTGGTCGGTGGTCACCTCAGCCCCTCCTCCCCGCTTCCCCAGCACCCCTGGAATCGCTGCCCAACCCTGGCTCTCCTGCTCCTCCTCTCTTCTCCTCACTGTGATCTTTATGCCAACCTGTCCCCCAGATCATGAACAAAGGGAAGCTGTTGAAGGCAGGCCGCCAACCTCGGGAGCCCGGCCAGGCCCTGGTGGTGCTGCCTCTGGCCATCACTAAGGAGCTGATCCCTTCCTTCCGCCTGGTGGCTTACTACACGCTCATCGGCGCCAGTGGCCAGAGGGAGGTGGTGGCCGACTCCGTGTGGGTGGACGTCAAAGACTCTTGTGTGGGCACGGTGAGCATCTGGCACCTCAAAACCCTTCCTTCTCTCCTTTGGATGCGCTTGGAGCCCTTGTTTCCTCGGCGACCCCTGAGGGGCTGACTTCTCCTTGTCTGTCCCCCGCAGCTGGTCGTCAAAGGTGGCTCAGGAAAAGACGGGAAGGACAAGCGGCAGCAGCATCTACCCAGGCAGCAGATGACCCTCAGGATCGAGGGCAACCAGGGGGCCCGAGTGGGTCTGGTGGCTGTGGACAAGGGCGTGTTTGTGCTGAACAAGAAGAACAAACTGACTCAGAGTAAGGTAGGTAGCTAGCTGTGTGGCCGATGTTAGGTCAGAAGGCCGCGGGGCAGAGGGGTGCGGTTCAGAGGAGCAGGGATGGGACTGGGAGGGAGGAAGAGACGAGGACAGAGGAGGAGGTGGGAAACGTGGATGGGTCACGGTGGCCGGGTATGGTTAGGAATGCAGCTGGAGATGGGATTGGGCTGAGGATAAGGTTGGAGCTAGGATTGGGGCAGGAATGGCCATACGGATGGAGGTTGGCCGCCGAGGGTTTAGGAACAGGGTGGAGAGTGAGAGGGAGTTGGTTGTGCAGCCCGGGTAGGAATGGGCGGAGGCGGGTAGAGTTGAGGAATGGGCTGGGTACGCACAGGCTAGGGATCCAGGCCTCAGCCTCTCCCCACCCCTGCTCCCTGCCCGCCCGCCCGCAGATCTGGGACGTGGTGGAGAAGGCGGACATCGGCTGCACCCCGGGCAGCGGGAAGGACTACGCGGGCGTCTTCATGGACGCGGGGCTGTCCTTCAAGACCAGCAAGGGCCTGCAGACGGCCCAGCGGGAAGGTGAGGGGCAGGCGGCGGGGTGCAGGGGGGCTCTGGAATCGATGGGACAGTTCGAGGTCCCCTTGCCCCAGCTCGGGAAGCCCAGCTCCTCTCTCCGAGCCTTGTCTCACCCGTGCGTCTCACCTGGCCACTGGGCACCCCCGTCACCCCCTGCGTCGCGGTGGGCGCTTTACCCACGGAGTTCTTTGCTTGGCCCCCAGATCCCAAGTGCGCCAAGCCCGCCGTGCGCCGCCGCCGCTCCGTGCAGCTCATGGAAAAGAGGATGGGCAAAGGTGGGCACGCTCGGGGCTGCTGGCCGCCACCCAACCGGGCCCCGCCTGAGCCCCAGGAGCCAGATGGGAAGTCGACCCGCGTCCCTCTCTGCTGCCGGCCGGGCTGGGCCGGGTCGGGCCAGGCCGGGCTCTGATGCGGGCTCTGGTCCCACAGCGGGTCAGTACAAGGACAAGGAGCTGCGGAAATGCTGCGAGGACGGCATGCGTGAGAACCCCATGCAGTTTACCTGCAAGCGCCGCTCGCGCTATGTGAGCCAGGGCGAGGCGTGCGTGAAGGCCTTCCTGGACTGCTGCAGCTACATGACCCAGCTGCGCCTGCAGCACCGGCGCGAACAGAACCTGGGCCTGGCCCGGAGTGAGTCGCGGGGACCGGGCGGGGCGGGGCTGTCTGTGGGCGAGGCTGTCCCGTGGGCGTGGCTGTCTGCGGGGGCGGGGCTACCTGGAACAGGACCATTCAGGAACAAGGCTGGCCTCGAGGGGCGGGGCCGTCGAGGGGGCGGGGCCGTCGAGGGGCGGGGCCGTCGAGGGGCGGGGCAGGCCTTGTGTAGTTTCCTTGAAATGGGATTCAAAGAATGGCTTCAGTATTACTGCCCGAAAGACACTTGGCATAGATTACCCCAGAACATGAGTGTGTTTAGGCCTCTATGGAATTCCACCTATTTGTTTGTAATGGAGATTCAGAGCCAAACTAAAATTCACCCATCGTGTTTGAGAAAAGCCAGCAAGGGCTGAATTTTAGTTTGGTCCGATTTTATTCAGCCTCTGACAGCTAAGTTTATTTATTTATTTGTTTATTTATTATATTATTTTGGTTTTTATTGAAACAGGGTCTCACTAGGTAGTTCAGGCTGGCTTGAACTTGTGGTAATCCTCCTGCCTCAGCCTCTGGAGTGCTGAAATAACAAGCATGTGCCACCATGCCCAGTGTGGCCATGTTTATTTATTTGTTTGATGATTTTTTTTTTTCTTTTGTACCGGGAATTGAACTCACGACCTTGCACTTGCCAGGCAGGCACCGTGCCACTGAGCTATATCCCTGGCCTGTTTACTGGCTTCTGTGGTGGTGGACAACATCCCCAGTCCTTTTTTTAAATTTTGTTTGAGGCAAGGGCTTTGGTAAATTGCTCAGGCTGGGCTTGAACTTGTGATCCACCTACCTCAGTCTTCAGAGTAGCTGGATTACAGGTGTGCACCTTCACACCCTTCTGGTTTTCAGTTATTTAAACTTTTTTTTGCGTTGTTTTTTAGATAGGTTCTCTCTGTTGTCCAGGTTGACCACTGCACCCAGTTTCAAGTTAGTTTTTATTTTTATTTTATTTTATTTTATTTTTTTTGGTAGCAGGTATTGAACTCACAACCTTGTGCTTGCCAGGCAGGTGCTTATGCCACTGAGCTAAATCCCTGGCCCCCTCAAGTTAGTTTTTAAAGACTGCTATGTCTTCAGTGGCTGTCACCAAGTCTGGGGACACTTTCAGCACCCTGGTGGCATGTGGGACCATCAGATAAAGCATGCATGGAGTCTGTGATCTTTGCAGAAGCCCATGTGAATGCTTTCACTTCTTAAAAAAACCTCAGCTTGGATTATATTCATCTTTACACTAACACATTTGTAAAATAGAATATTTAATATTTTTAGGGAGGAAAGAGTTCTGAAAGGCAGCCCTGCCTGGGAATCCTGAAAAGCCATCTCACAGCCCTGGGTGTTTCCCTCAGATGCAAATTCCTCCTGGACGGCTGGGGAACCCAGTCTTTTCTGAACTGGGATCTGACTTCTTTCAGGTGACCTGGATGAGGATATTATGCCCGAAGAGGACATTATTTCCAGAAGCCAGTTTCCAGAGAGCTGGCTGTGGATCATAGATGAGCTGAAGGAGCCAGAGAAAAATGGGTAGAGCTGGGATACCCTCCCAAACCACGTGCTATCCCAGGCCAGCACCTGTCACCCCCATTTCATCTGCACGTGCCTGTCCCTTCCTGACTTCAGCGATCATGGTGGAACTCACAGCCCAGCCTAGAAGTCAGGAGTTGGGTTACCTGTGTGTGCATACCCTAGCCTTCACCCTGCCAAACATCTAATACTCCGTCCTCTACCCCACCCAGAATCTCCACGAAGACCATGAACATCTTCCTGAAAGACAGCATCACTACTTGGGAGATTCTGGCCGTAAGCTTGTCAGATAAGAAAGGTGAGAAAAGACACACCAAGTCCCCTGTCATTTCCTCACTCATCCAAACTCAGCAGGTCGGCTGTTTTGTGATGCCTGAGCTTGGACTCTGGTTACTGCAAAGGCATCTGACATTGGACTATGAGGCGAGACTCCAAACTTGGCGATATAAATATAAATATAAATATAAATATAAATATAAATATAAATAATACAAATATAAATCCTCTCTCAAGATCAAGGTTCCCCTTTAGAGTGGTCCATTTTTTACAATTGCCAAACCTACACTGATACATTACTACCCTGAGCTTGTAGTTTTATGTAAGGTTCTATTTTTTTTTTTAATACTGGGTCTTAAACTCAGGGCCTTCACACTGAACTACATCCCCAACACTGTGTTTATTTTTTATTTTGAGACAGGGCTTTGCTAAGTCACTAAGTTGTCCAAGTCAAGTTTGACCTTTCCATCCTCCTGCCTCAGCCTCTCTAGGTGCTGGGATGTACCTCCATGCCCGGCTAACCTATGGTTTCCTCCTGCGAAGTATTCTATGGGTTTGGACCAATGCGTAATGACACGAATCTGAATTTTTTGGCATGCCTTCAAAGTTTAAGACTGAGTGGTGTCATGCAGAAGAGTTTGCAACAACAAAAACTTTTAAGGGATGATGTCAACAGGAGAGTGGGCAGATTGATTAAGAGAAGAGGAAACGTGAGATTGTAACATTGGTGGGCAGTTGGAGAAACACGACAAAATGGGGAACAGATGTGGTTCCTTTCCTGTGTACCTGTCCCAGCCACCAGCTGCCTGGTTTGAGGCCCTGGCTCACCCTGGTCACGTACGATGGCTTGTGGCAGGGCCAGGCACAGGGGAAGGAGGGCGAGGTGGTGTCCTTGGGCATAAAATTGAAGGGCATGTCCCACACCTCAGTCCCCATGATAAATAATATTTTAATGTGCTATTTTAAAAATTCAGAGTGAACCCATAAAACACTCTATGTTAAAGAAAATGTCAAAATTTCAAATAGAGACTAGTGCCATGCCAAGCCGTATTTTTGGAGTCTACAGCAAGATAAAAAAGCAGGGCCAGGAGTTTGGCTCAGTGACTTAAGCACCTGTCTGACAGGCATGGGGTTGTGAGTTCAATCCCTGGTGCTGCAAAAAAAAAAAAAAAAAAAAAAAAAAAAAAAAAAAAAAAAAAAGATAAAAAAGCAAGTGTGTTTTCTATACTTTTTCCCAGTACATTTAAGCAGTAAGAAATAATTTAAAGTAAGTGTATTACTACACTTGATCTTAGCTAAAAGGTTGAGAACTGATAAAAATAAGTGTATTAAATTTACAACATTAAGTAAAAGTATTTTATAAATACCCAAATCAGAATGTATTATAATTTAATTTTATTATAATTTTAATATACAAATATGAATATATAGTTGTTATAATTTTAGTATATAAAAATGATTGACTATATAATTATAGTGTTAATGTTAATTATTATATTATTAACATATTAAAATACATAGTATAAACCATATTATGATCTTTGCATATATACTATATATTATATACTATATATACTATAAGTTACATAACAGTAACTATATATATATACTATATACTATATATACTATAATATAAATTATATTATGATCTTTGCTTATATACTATATATACTATATACTATATATACTATAAGTTACATAACAGTAACTATATATACTATATATACTATAATATAAATTATATTATGATCTTTGCATATATACTATACATATACTATTATGGTACATACTATGTATACTATAAATTACATAACAGTAGCTATATATACTATATATACTCATACTATATATACTATAAGTTACATAACAGTAGATATTAATATATAACATGTAATATTAGATAATATAATCATTATTAATTATACAGTTATATTATAATTTATTATAACACATTTATCTGTCCTAAAATATCCAAAATAGTATCATTATAACATACCATAAAAAGTTTCTAAATCACTAGTACATTAATAATGTTGTAACAAATCTTTTCATATTTAATAATTTATTAATGTGTCAGAATTAGCAATGATATCTTACTCCTATTTGTACTGTTCTGCAAAATCTGCATTTTACACTTGAGCACGGCTCAGTTAGGCTGGGGAAACTCTGCTCTGTATTTTAGGTTTAAAGACGCAGTGCCATTTCCTCATAAATTTAGATATAGTTCAGACAAACATACAAGCTAACTTCTTAAAAGTATGCTCACTATTAGGTACCGAACTGGTCCTGTTATGTATATTCATGATGCTCGCTAGTGTTTGAGTTTTAAATCTGAGTTAGACTACTTTTGTTTTGTTTTGTTTTGTTGTTTTTTGAGGCAGAGTCTTGCTATGCGGTTCAGGCTGGATTTCAACTCACAATGTAGCCCAGGCTGGTCTCAAACTCGCAGTTCTTCTCTTGTCTCAGTTTGCTGAGTGCTGGGGTGACAGGCGTGCACCTCTATACCTGCCTCTAATTTTATTTTATTTTATTTTTTGTCTTTTGGAGACAAGGTCTCACTATGCAGTTCAGGCTGGCCTTGGACTCACTTTGTAGCCCAGGCTGGTCTTGAACTTGCAACGATCCTCCTGCCTCAGCCTCTTGAGTGTTGGAATTACAGGTGTGCGCCACCACACCAAGCTAAACGAAAGCAAATGAAATAAAAATAAAAATTCATTTCTCACTCCAGCTAGCCACATTTTGATGTTCAGTGATTCCATAGGGCTTGGACTACATTGTTGGAGGTGCTGATATATTTGGGGGACTTTTCAGTTACAGCAGCTCCCCCACCCCAACCTGTCTCTCTCAAGTAATAGAGGTTTTGTTTTGTTTGAGACAAGGTCTCACTAAGTAGTTCAGGCTGGCCTTGAACTCACTATGCATCCCAGGCTCTCCTGGAACTCGTGGTTATCCTCCTGCCTCAGCCTCCTGGGTGCTGGGATGACAGGCCTGCACCACCACACCAGGCATCCCCAACCCTTAAACAAAACAAAACAAAACAAAACAAAACAAAACAAATATTTTTTCTTTTGAGACAGTGTCTAAGTTGCCAAATTGCCTAGGCTGGGTTCAAATTTGTGATCCTCTTGCCTCAGCCTCCCAGAGTGCTGGGATTACAGGCGTGCACCAGCATACATAGCTACATTTGCTTTCTTCCTTCCCACACACCCAGGCCTCAAACTCTAAAGGGAATCATTACATAATGGCCACTTCCAATACCGCTCGCCCTAGAATTTATCATCTCTAGCGGAGTTCTTGGGCAAAGATGAGCAGAACGACGCATGCCTCCCGCGGTTAGCAAGTCAGGGCAGAGATAGGGGCAGTCAGTCACAGGATTGAACCAGGAGCCCGGCGGCGTCCTCCCTGCCCTGGAACGCAGTGTTCTGTCTCTGTGTGCAGGCATCTGCGTGGCAGACCCCTACGAGGTCACAGTGATGCAGGACTTCTTCATCGACCTGCGCCTTCCCTACTCCGTGGTGCGCAACGAGCAGGTGGAGATCCGCGCAGTCCTCTACAACTACCGCGAGGCCCAGACTCTCAAGGTGGGTTGCGAGGTGGCCGAGCCTGGCGGGGCACGGGAGGGAGTGCTCAGCACTGCATCCTCAGCCCCTGACGCCCTCTCCCCTGCAGGTGAGGGTGGAGCTTCTCCACAACCCCGCCTTCTGCAGTCTGGCCACTGCCAAGAAGCGCCACTACCAGACAGTGACCATCGAGCCCAAGTCCTCGGTGGCCGTGCCCTACGTCATCGTGCCCCTGAAGATCGGCCTCCAGGAGGTGGAGGTCAAGGCTGCCGTCTACAATTACTTCATCAGCGACGGCGTGAAGAAGACCCTCAAGGTCGTGGTGAGTTGCCCCGTGTCCCTGGAAGGGGAGGAGACTGTGGACCCTGAGTGGGAGACCCGGGCTCAGACACAAAGCAGGCATGTTAGAAGGTCCAGACTTTTGGAAGTGGAGCCAGAATCGGGATAAGGTGGGTGAGATTTGAGCATAGAATTTTAGGGCCTGCCAAAAAGATCATCGATCTAGCCAGGTGTGATGGTGCACACCTGTAATCCCAGCACTTGGGAGGCTGAGGCAGGAGAATCGTTGTGAGTTTGAGACCAGCCTGGGCTACAAAGTGAGTTCAAGGCCAACCTGAACTGCATAGTGAGACCCTCAAAAAGACAAAAACAGAAACAAAACAAAGAAGAAGAAGAAGAAGAAGAAGAAGAAGAAGAAGAAGAAGAAGAAGCAGATCATCGATCTAGATCAATGGCATTTTAGTGCAGGCATTTCCTAGATCATGATCACTGTTATGATGAGTGATGTTGTCTGTTATTTTATTTATTTTGTCTATTTATTTATGGTGCTGGGAATCAAACCCAGGGGTACTCTACCAGTAAGCTACATCCCCAGCATTTTTTATCCTGAGACAAGATCTTGTTAAACTGCCCAGGCTAGGATTGAAAGTTTGTTCCTCGCCGGGCGTGGTGGCGCACGCCTTTAATCCCAGTACTTGGGAGGCTGAGGTAGGCGGAGCGTTGTGAGTTCGAGGCCGGCTTGGGCCACAACGAGGCCGGCTTGGGCCACAACACGGCGCAAGGCCGACCTGAGCTACAGAGTGCGACCCTGCCTCAAAAAAACCAGGGCTGGGAGTTTGGCTCAGTGGCTTAAGCGCCTGCCCTGGCAGGCACAAGGCTGTGAGTTCAATCCCCCGTGCCGCAAAAAAAAAAAAACAAAAAAAAAAAACAGAAAGTAGAAAGTTTGTTCCTCCTGCCTCAGCCTCCCAGAGTGCTGGTATTGCAGGTGTGTGTGCCACGATGCCTGGCTACTTATTTTCTTTAATTTTGGTTTTTTATTATAGTAAAATATGCACAACACAAAATTTACCACCTCAGTCACGTTTAAGTGCACAGTTCAGTGACTTGGGTATATTCAAAATGTTGTGTGTCTATCACCACCAGCCCTCCCCAGAACCATTTTCATCTGTTTTGTGTGTGTGTGTGTGTGTGTGTGTGTCTTTTTTGGGGCAAGGTGTTCCAGTTTTTGCAATTGCCAAACATACTGATACATTATTACCTAGACTCTGTAGTTTTATGTAGGGTTCTATATACATATATACACACATATATTTATTTATTGATTTATTCATTTATTTATTTTTTTGAGACAGGGTCTCACTATGCAGTTCAGGCTGGCCTTGAGCTCACTTTGTAGCCCAGGCTGGCTTCAAACTTGCAGCAATCCTCTTGCCTCAGCCTCCCGAGAGCTGGGATTACAGGAGTGCGCCACTGCGCCTGGCTTCCCTTTTCATCTTTGTAAATTTAGAAAGATTTCATGTAGTGTTTTAAGAAATCCAAATGAGGCCTGGGGATGTAGCTGGGTGATAGAGCACCTGTTTACCACGCACTATCCCTGGGTTCCATTCCCAGTATCACAAACAAACAAACAACAACAAGAATAACAAAATGATATAAAGAAACGAAGATAAACTGGGTGTAATGGCACAAGTCTGTTATCCCAGCACTCTGGGAGGCTGAGGCAGAAGGACTGCAAGGTAGAGCCCAGCCTGGACAATTTAACTACTTAGCAAGACCCTGTCTCAAAATAAAAAATAGGGCCGGGGATATAGCTCAGCAGCACAGCACCTACCTGGCAAGCATAAGGCCCTGAGTTTGATTCCTGGTACCAAAAAATAAAATTACATAAATAAAATAAAAAGATCTGGAGATGTAGCTCAGTGTGAAGGCCCTGGGGTTCAATATATAGTATCACCAAAAAAAAAAAAAAAATCGAGATATAGCAAAAACAGATATAGCAGTTGTCAGATTACGACCACTGAATGAGTTAACCTGACCAGACTTTCTTGAAGCATATGAAGATCTCAAACGGTATCATTATTTCATTACTGACTTCTAATTTTGTGATGAGTTTGTACAATGGTGTACAGCAGGTGTTTTATTGTCTCTTCTTTATATAGCAGGAAGCTAAAAGCACAGAGAGGTTGGGTGCCTGGTCCCCAGTCACACAGTCAGAAGGGGAAGGGGTCAGGTTCCAACCCACGCTGAAGAACCCTCAGCACACTGCTTTCCTCACCTCTGTGTGTCTCTTGGTCTTTTTCTTCACCTGACCCCGCCCCCCATGCACACAGCCCGAAGGAATCAGAGTCAACAAAACCGTGGCCGTTCGCACTCTGAACCCAGAGCAGTTGGGCCAAGGTGAGCCGGGAGGAGCACAGCCTGGACCTGGCCATGGGTGCAGGGGTGGGAGGGTGCTGGTGCTATTTTTTTTCCTCTCGCCTGCAGGTGGGGTGCAGAGGGAGGAGGTGCCAGCGGCAGACCTCAGTGACCAAGTCCCAGACACCGATTCTGAGACCAAGATTCTCCTCCAAGGTGAGGTTCCCTGAGCCCCCATGCTGTGGGGCCCAGGAAGGCCTCAGGGGCAGCCGCCCGCCTAGAATGGGGAGCTGAGTTTCATCGAGTTTTGGGGGTGATTAACCACCGCGCCTCCCTCCTCCTCATAGCATAGAGTAGAGAGCCTTGAGGGTCTGTTTGATGGGAGCTTCTTGGCAGGATCGAGTTCAGCAAAGAGCTTCTGCTGATAAATACATTTATATGAGAGGGCTGGCTGTGCTGGCACACACGCCTGTCATCCCATCTCTCTGGGAGGCTGAGGCAGGAGGATCGCAAATTGGATCCCTGTCTAGGCAACTTAGCGAGACCCTGTCTCAAAAATATATTAATAAAAAGGACTGAAGATGTCGCTCAGTGCAAAGGCCCTGGGTTCAATCCCTAGTGCCGCCTCAACAAACAAAAAACAATGACGAAAACACCACACAAATTTTATTTTATTTTTATTTATTTATTATTATTATTTTTTCGCGGCACCAGGGCTCAAACTCATAGCCTCATGCCTGCCAAACAGGCATTTAAGCCACTGAGCCAAATTCCCAGCCCTACCACACAAATTTTAGATGAGAAGTCACATGATCAAAAGCAGAAATGATGTAAATTATTGCCCAGGATGGAAGATTGGAGCAGGAAGGGACAAGAAGGGGGCCTGGCGCCCCTGGACCTGTGAGACTGATCAGGAGTGAAAAATAGTATCCCCCTCCAAACGAGGTTGTGGTCTTAAATGAGATACTATACAGTGTCCTGTTAGACCTGAGTGTAGTAGATAACAGTAAACAGTACAAGTATCCATGGCTAAAGGTATTTTACGAGATCAGGGACAAAAGACCCCCTGCCCTGCAGTTCCTGCCCCAGCGCCTCCCTGTCCCTGGGTGGTGGGAAGCTGGGGACGCTGTGGGCACCTGGCTGGAGCAGCGTTCTCCCACGCCGGCTGCAGGGACCCCAGTGGCCCAGATGGCCGAGGACGCCGTGGACGCGGAGCGGCTGAAGCACCTGATCGTGACCCCCTCGGGCTGCGGAGAGCAGAACATGATTAGCATGACGCCCACTGTCATCGCCGTGCACTACCTGGACCAGACGGAGCAGTGGGAGAAGTTCGGCTTGGAGAAGCGGCAGGAAGCCCTGAACCTCATCAACAAGGGTGCGCGCGGTTCTGCGGGGGCTCCGGTTCCTCACGAGGTCCCGCCCCGCCGAAAGCCACGCCCCAGATCGAGACGGCGCTCCTCCCAGCCACACCCATTCCCAAACAAGCCCCCAGATCGAGGCCGCGCCCCCAATCACGCCCCCTGTCAACCACGCCCTCTCCCCAACCACGCCCCTCCTCAGGGGTCCTAGCGTCCTCTCAAGGCCCCGCCTCCCATCTGGAGACCTCTCACGCCAATAGAGCGCCCCGCCCCTCCGGCCCCTCCCCTTCAGTGACCGTCGTTCCCTGCAGGGTACACCCAGCAGCTGTCTTTCAAACAGCCCAACTGGGCCTATGCAGCCTTCAAAAACCGGGCACCTAGCACTTGGTGAGTCTACCGCCGGGTAAAGGGCAAAGGGAGCTAAGCCCCGCCCCTCTCTGCTCATTGGCTGGCAGGGCTGTGGCTTCCAGCGCTGATTGGCTCACGCTCTGTTGCGCACCCTTAGGCTGACGGCCTACGTGGTGAAGGTCTTCTCTCTGGCGGTCAACCTCATTGGCATCGACTCGGAGGTTCTCTGTGGGGCTGTGAAATGGTTGATCCTGGAGAAGCAGAAGCCGGACGGAGTCTTCCAGGAGGATGGGCCCGTGATACACCAAGAAATGATTGTAAGAAGCTGGGGCCTGGGGCCCTGTTGGGGAGAGGGGCACCTGTGTCTCAATTCACTTTCTGTGCGTGGAGATGGGGGTCAGGGAAATGTAGGTCACACTAGCACTGCAAAATCCAGAGACCCCAGCCGGGCGTGGTGGGGCTCGCCTGTCATCCCACCACTCTGGGAAACTGAGGCAGGAGGACTGCAAGTTCCAAACCGGCCTGGAAAACTTAGAAGTTGTCTCAAAGTAAAAAATAAAAAAGGGATTGGAGATGTAGCTCAGTGCGAAGCTCCTGGATTCCATTCCCAGTACAAGAAAGAAAGAAAGAAAGAAAGATCGATTTAAAGATTTCAAAGAATGTTTTTAGGCAAAATAGCTTAGATTGCACATCTTTTTTTTTTTTTTTTCATGCGATGTGCTGGGCCCTGCCTTTCCCCTGTGAAATGAGCTATTATTTTTCTACCTGTATGGTGGTCATCACTTACTCCTGTAAACCAAGACAAACTCTCCACAGGTTCACAAATTCCACAGATTTCCACCGTCAAAAACGTATAAATATTCCCAGCTCTACACTATAGTGCGTTCCTCGCTTGAAGCCCTGTGCCCTATTTCTTTGAGTATGCTTTTAAAATTCTACCTAGTAAGTCCCTTTATGCCTCGAAAGAAAGAAAGAGAAAAAGAAAAATAGATTTCCAGAGCTCACTGCCAAATGAAAGTACATGGCACCTTGTTCAGAAATAAGTAAGAATTTCATTAAACCAAGTGCAGGGAACCTCTCGCATCCAATCCAATCCAATCCAGTCCGTCTCCAACCCCTGCCTGACTCCACTGTCTGCAGGTGGCTTCAAACTGTCCCCTTCTCCCCATCCTGAGGCCAGCCCTGATTGGAGCACCTCCCCATGCCCTCAGCAGGAAACCTTTCCAAAGCCACTTCCTGGTCCCTGTCTCTTGGTTGTCTGGTTTTAGCCACCTGCTGAAGCCAATGGAAAGCTTTATTCAAATCTGATAGGGTCCCTCCTTAGAGAGTAAATAAACACAGAATTCTTTAGACTAGTGGTTCTCAAAATGTGGTACTCAAACCAGCAGTGACATCAACCACAAAGTTATCAGAAATGTGCATACTGAGATTAGACCTCAAACCCATTATTGAACTGGAAGTTTTGAGTTTTAACAGCCCCCCGCTTCTCAAGTGATGCTGATATGTGCTCTGGATGGTAATCAGTGCTCTAATCTGACCCTCAGGATTCCAGCCACACGGCTTTTCCTCTTTCCACATCCATATTAGAGCCTTGCTGTCCTACCACAGGGCTTTTGCACATGCTGCGGCTGCTGCCTACCATGCTACCTCTTGCCCTTTTTGACAGTTGACTCCTACTTTTGAGGTCAGAGCTCTAACTGCAATTCCTCACGGACAGCTTTCCCAGCCTCCCTGACTGGGCTGATGCCACAGTTCATACTTTATCAGCCTGTAACTAACACAAATAGCCCTTGATTTATAATGCCTCAATTTATGATTTTTTCCCCACTTTACGGCAGTGCAAAAGTGTAACGGTGCAATCGTTCTTTCAGTACAGTGGAAAACAAAGTCAGTAAATGACATGAGACCATCACTGTATTAGGCACACTAAAGGCTTTGGTTTATGATATTTTACATTTATCATGGTTTTATTGGGCTGTCAACCTGTCATCCATTAAGGGGCGTCTGTGTATGTGTGGAGCAGCTGGCTGGTTCACATCTGTTATCCCAATGAGACTAGAAGCCTCGTGAGGGCCGGGGCTGGCCTCTGCCTTGCATTCACCTTTGTATCCACAGATCCCACACTGTGGCCTCCGTTAATATTTGCAGAATGAAAAATAAAAAATGATCAAAGAGCTGCATACCGAAGAGTTTGGCCAGCAGGCAAACTGTCGTCCCAGCACTCTGGGAGGCTGAGGCAAGAGGATCATAGACTTGAACCCAGTCTGGGCAACTTATTGAGACACTAAATACCTGAGACACAGGAAAAAAAAAAAAAAAAGAGGGGGAATGGAGCGCAGCGTAAAGACCCAGGCTTCAGTCCCCAGTACGCAGAAAAATAAAAGATAAAAAAAAGTTTGACCTTCTTGGTGGGAGGAGACCCCCAGAGGAGCCCTTGCCCTGCCCGGGATTCCCTGATTCTGCAGGGATCTTGACTGCTGCCGAGTGAAGCCTCGAGGTGACCCATCCTTGCTTTGTGCTCCCTCTCCAGGGTGGCGTCCGGAACACCCAGGAGGGGGACGTGTCCCTCACAGCCTTCGTGCTCATCGCGCTACAAGAGGCTAAAGATATCTGCAAAGGGCAGGTCAACGTAAGTGCCCTTTAAGACTCCACTCTGCCCTGGCCACGCCCTCCTCGGAAGGGGAGGCGGGGCCCGCGCAGCCCGCTTCCTGCCTGGGTAGTCTTGGCTGAATCACCGCAGTCTCAGGTAGGGGCACTGTCATGCCATAGGGCTTGACGAGGTCCAGTAAATGAATATGATGGAACGTGCTCTTACTGGTGCTGGTGGTGGTGTGGGGAAGAAGAAGGATGAGGAGGAGGAGGAGGAGGAGGAGGAGGAGGAGGGG